>VWPU01016075.1:210000-212662 GCA_013398955.1 Callaeas wilsoni
ATACAGGTTTTCCATTTTATTCCTCTTTGAGGCTTATTCAAGCTTTCAGTAAGTTGGTTCCTGTAAAAGTAATTTCTTTTCATGTACCACCTCTCCTATGGTGCATCTGGTGACAAGGCAGAGTGGGTCTGGGCAGAAAAATTGAAGGTGTATTTTGCACCAAAAAAAGATAACCTTGCACGTAGAAAATGCTGAAAACTCTAGAAAGGATCTGTGAAAAAATTAGTTTATGGTCAGCGGATAAAAACCCCTCAAGGGATACTGAAAGGAGTTATCAGGAGCCTGGATGAGAAGTCAAGTAGCTGTGAGGGTTAAACAAGTACTGTCTGATGAAGGAAGGTACTATCACGATATTCAAAGATCAGAGGAGGGGAATTACCAGTGATAGTTGTTGCAAGCTCCTCACAAAAAAAAAAGGTATAAAATATAAAAAGTTGGCCCTGGGCTTGCAGTTTGTAAGCCCTACAGACTCTGTAAGAAGCTTGAAGCTCTTTTTTTTTGGTGATTTTTTTTTTTTTTTTTTTTTAAGGGAATTTGCCTGCTAGGCAGGTCTTCCCTAGCTCTCACAGTTCTAATTATTTCCTACTGCCCTAATGCTTTCTCGCTACTAAATTCTCCATTGACTGTAATAAAGTCTCCCTACTCTCAAGAGCTTGGAGAGCTGCCTTTTTTTTTGCCTTTTTTTTTTTTTNGGGAAAGAGAGGGGGAGAAAGCGAGTGAGAGGAGTGTGCTTTCCAAGGTGGGGTTTCCAAGCTGTCATTGCTCAAATAAGAATCTTATCCTGAAATTGGCTGCTCGTTTCTGCGTGGGCTATAGGTAATGCACTCTAGCAGGCTTTTGCCACTCTCCTGTGTGTAAGGTACGCATCTCACAGTCCTGTACACACTACTCATACAGATAACACTGGCCTTCATAGAGTTTTTTTTTTTTCTAGCAAGTGAAAATAAATAGCAGGTGGAAATTAATTAGACCTTCCTTGCTGTTTTGGGAAGTGAACTGTTGTTTAATCACATGAGTGTGACAACATACTCCTCAATTTTAAAAAGCAGATAAATTACTGTGCCCCAAACTGACCTGCTATTTTTATTAGTCCAGAAGAGTTGAGATGGTGTGAAAGGAAAAGATACAGCCTTTAAAATGCAGGATAGCTTTTAGTTAAGATTGAATACGATATTCTACCTTCAATACCTTTATCTGACTGTTGGTGCCAGTCAGTTAAAAGGACGTTCATTTCAACATCTGATAGATAAACCATAGTACACAGACAGTGGGAAAAATTATTGTTTATAGTGGAGAGATAAATATTTTAGACAATGCTTGGTACTTCAATTGCAGTTTAGCACAAATCAATTAATCTGATTTCTTAATGCTTTCTCGTGCCAGCCAAGTGCACCTGTTAAGATAACACTGCAGGAAGGATGCATGTTTTCTTTACCTGGAACTGTGTGTGGGTGGGGATGCTGAACTGCTGGTTCTTGTCTCAAGTAAATAAATCTCATCTGTGCTAATTTTCAAAAATCCAGTTGTCAATTTTATTATAAATCTGTGTTCAAAAAGGCCTTCAGAGGCCCACCATATGAGTGTCCACTTAAAAGTTTTCTACTACAGCTTGAGTTCTTCAGAGTATCAGTGCTTTCTGTATTGAGATCAAGACACTGTTGTCTCATTGCTGCCTGTTTTATCCATTTTTGAACTTCTTACTCACAACCACCATATTCACTAGTGAGAATATTGTAAATAGGAAAACGATTATATAACTTTGAATAGATTATTTTTTTAACCATGAAAATTATATTTTTTCTTGTGAAAGATGCTGATTTTGATCACTGATGCAGATGATACGTATTCTTTCTGATTATTCTATGTCCTGTAACATACAACTGGAAGCTCTGTTTAACTGAAAGAACTTCCAGCATAAGGTGTTTGGGCATATTTCACATTTTTACAGGGAAAACTTACTTGAGCAGATAGTAGTGTATTAAACCACTAATATAGATACTTTAGTTTACACCTACTAATACAGATACTTTATTTTACAGTGTTCCAATGGTGTTTGACCTAATTAGTGTTTTAAACATATTAACTTAGGTACATATTTAAAAATTATGCAGTGACTTGTCTCTGCTTAACTCAAGCTTTGAAAGCTGTTATAGATAAAGTAAAAAAACAAAACACCTTTACAAATGTTCTCTTAGCTTTCCAAATTTTTTGTTCTCACACATTCAGCTATGTCCTTAATATTTGGCATTTTGATTTATTAAGCAATCTTAAGTATTAAAGGCTTTTAGCGTACACCAGCGCAAGACTTCAGATGCATTGTGCCTTGTGTCAATGATGAATTAATTCCAGCAGAGCACAAAAGTTACTATTATTTAAGCCTAGCTCCTCACCTCTGCCTTTACATCACAGTCCAGTTTTAAAAGGCTGCAGACTGGGCTGTGTCTTACGGAGGGAAGCGAGGCAAATGCATGGCCATACTGGGGAACCTCAAGTTCGTGGCATTAAGCACAGTGCGCTCCGGGCGTGTCACGTCTGTGGATGAGCCAGCGTGTGCACCCTACCGCCACTGCGGGGCAGCGGGCCCGGGCCCGGTGGTGCGGGGCTCCCCGCGGAGGCGGCCGGGCGGCCGCTCCGCTCTCCTCCCGGGGCTGGCCCTGCGGCC
>VWPU01016076.1:0-229581 GCA_013398955.1 Callaeas wilsoni
AGGTCACCAGTCTGATGTCCCCCTAGTCACTATAACCCTTTGTGCTCCACCCACGAGCCAGTTGTTCACCCATCCCATAAAGAGTTTATCCATCTGTGTCATGGACATTTTTTCCAGAAGGATGCTATGAGAGACAGTATTAAAAGATTTACTGAAATCCAAAAATTTTACATCAGCTGGCTTCCCTTGGTCAACCAGGTGTGTTACCTTGTCATAAAAGGCACTCGGGTTTGATAAGCAGGACTTCCCTCAGCTGTGCTGGCTGTGACCGATGACTGCATTGTCCTTCAGGTGTTTTTCAGTTCCTCCCAGAATAATCTTCTCCACAACTTTACCGGGCACTGAAGTGAGACAAACAGGCCTGTCGATTCTGGGGTTCCCATCTTGCCTTTCTTTCACCAGCTTCCAATCAGCTTCCAGTCAGAAATATCATTCTTCATTTGTAGTATACATCTTTGTCTCCAGACAATCCACCTTTTCCTTCATCTCCATCCTTTATATGGTGCTTTGGAATTCCAAACACACTGCCTAAAAGTAGGCTGTACCCATTAATTTCTGTCTCTGTATTGTGTTTTTTACCAGACACCTCTCACCTTTCTGAATGAGAGTCACAACAATTCTGGGTGCTGTTTGATTTGGAGTTTTTGTGTTTATTAGAATAATTTCTCTATTCAGGAAAGACTAAGTCAGTCTCAGTAGAATTGTAGGGGCCTCAACCCAAAAAAGGAAAACATGTAGCCTCAGCCACTCATAATCAGTTTAGTGGATCCATTATTCTACCAGTACATGCAAATTTGGTCGAAATGAAACGCTTCAGAAAATGTATTGATTTTGTCAGCACTTTAGTTAAAGAAAATAAGAAGTGGAAAGAATTTCAGTCCTGTTGAAATGGGCTGGTTTTAAAATACTGTTATTTTGGGCTTGGTTTCGTTTCAGAGAAACTTTTCTTGTAGCATTGTGTTGTTGGGTGTTTTTTTAACAAAATCAAAGTAAAAATCAGAGATGAAATGGTTTTGTTGAATTCTGAAATCTGCAGGTTTAATTTTAAAAGAAAATAAAATGTATATCTAGTTCTGCAGATATAGTTCAATAGTTCAGAACTTGTTTCAGCAGAGATCTACTCTAAGCCAGAAAGCTTAAGTAACGTCCTTACCATCTCCCATCATCCTGCTCTCTCTGGGGAAAGTGAGACTGCAGGGGATTCAAATAACAAATTAATGTGGAATCATTATGAGTAATTTAACGTTTGAAATGAGATATTTCTGCATGAACAATAGATCCATCTTGAGCCCCCTTCTTTCCCACAACTGTCAAACATGCTTGTTTTTATGAGGCCTGGGATAAAACTCAGTTTGACTTCATGATAACATCTTCTTTGTGTCAAAGCAAGTGAATGTGGCATAGATTCTGAAAAATTACTATGTACATGCAAAACCCAAACTGACTTCTATGTCAGATTTTTGCTTTCTCTCTGAATTTCTCTTTACCTCCCCTTTTATATCAAGATTTGAAGGCTTTCAGTGTAAAAGATTTTATCTAGAAAACACCTATTGAAGAAAACATGGGGGTTTTTTTAATGAAAATCTGCTGATGTTGACAATATTTGACGACTTCTGACTGATCTTTCCAAAGAGATCCGTCGTAAGTAAAGCATTTGATCTTTTTTTCAGACTCCACATGGGGAAAGTAAGCAATCATATCAGCAATAATGGAAAGCACATATCTAATTTTTCTTATGACAACACAGTAAGATCAGTCATTAATTATAATGTTAGAGCAAGATAGTTTTATTATTCTTAGTAACATGGCAGAGTATGGAAAGGTAAAGGATAGAAAAAATGAGTTTATGACAAGAGTTTGGTGTCCTTACAGTTCAAAAATGTCATCATTAGGGAAAGTCCAGCAAGAACAAGGTGGTTGTGTGTCATCCCATTAAAGAGCAATTAAAGTGTAGTCACATGGATATAACTGAATATGATTAGGAGTGAAAACTCACCATGCCCCAGAAGGAATTTTGTTTCAATTCATAAAAGGAACTGGTTGTTTAATTATGAACACAGAGGATCAGAGTTACAATCAGATTCACTATGTATTTTAATTCATGAATCAAGCTTTTGTGTAACCGAAAAGAAAAAGGAGAAGTTGTGATTTAATTAGTGGCATGAGAGTTGGACAACCCGATCTCATTAGGCCTAATCACTTTCCAGGAAGCGCCGGGCGCCGTCTCACACAGCATCTCCCAGAAATGATCACTATTCTGCAGGGCTGAGCTCAGTGTTTAATGCCACTGCTGCAGGAAGCTGTCATTAACCGTGTTAGGGAGGACAAAACGGGGACAGAAGGCTGCTATTCTCGAAGTGAGTGCGGCAATCCAGGCTCTCACAGCTTCCTCTTGCTCATTAATCTCACAACTTACCATCTCCTCCAGTACAGGCTCGAAGAACAAACTGGATTTTATTAAGTAGGGAAATAACAGGGTAACTCCAAACAAACAAGGAAATTGGGCAGGAAGGAGTCAGACTTGGAGAAGATGGTGCACAGATGTTTTCTGGAGTAAATACATTCACGTGGGAGCAGTCACCAAAGGAATCATGCAGGGCAACAGAGGGTGCCATTGTGCCACTGTGCTAATGGTGTAAGCCTTGGTGAGGATGGTTTCCCTCCCAGATCTAGTAGATAAAAAGCAATCACATATATATTTATTTTTCTATATTATACTAATATCATATATTTATTTATACATATTTGAAAATTTTTTTCATGACAATGCAGGCAGGAGGGCATCACACATATTTTCACATATATATGTTTATGTATATATGTATAAATAAATAAATATATTGTTGAAGGGGTGAATAAATATAAAAAAAGCTCAAGTTCTAAGTAGGCTATGATAAATGTCTTCAGAACACATTCTTTCCTAGCTTAATCTGCAATCCACCCTCTAATTTCTTGACCTGGCTACATATAGGCTCCCAGCTGAGCCCTGTCCCTTCCCCTCTCGCCAGCGCTTTGTCATTGGAATATTTCCCTACAAATCTACTCTGGCTTGTAGTCTAGCAGATCAAAGTACTCAGTCATTGACAGCATTTGTTTATAGTAAAAAATGCCATAGCTTCATATCCAGATTTAGCCCTTGTCTCTCGGTGCTGTAGAAAAGGGACGTTTTTAGATATTGGTGCTCATTCCTGGTTCTCAAGTTATCAGAATTTACAGTTGTAATGTTCTTATGAACAGAGTAGGCTATTTTTGGTCAGAATGGAGCCACGTGATAGACCAAAGCGATTAAGGCACCTTACTTTATTAACAGGATGGTAAAAAATAGTCCTAATTAAATATTTTTCAGCTCTCCTAAACATTCCTAAAATAGCCCTTTCTGCAAGGGAAGGGGCATAAGCAGAGGGTGTGGTGGGGCGGCGCAGCTTTCGTGGCACTCCTCTGGCTGCCTGCATAATTCATAGCACTTGTTATGTGCCCAGCCCAGCATTCATCTGACAAAACCCTCTCCCCCCTGCCGTGTGCTCCTTACCCACATCCCAGACAGGCACTTGCACACTCCATGTGGGATTTGATTTGCGTGGCAGGAGATGCTCGGGGAGTAAAATCACCAATGCCCTTTAAATCGCTGCAAAGCAGGTCAAGGTCTTAAAAGCTTAAGAGGACAAGCTGAGCCCTGCAAATGTTGGTGTAAAAGCTCCGTTGTACAAACAAGAGTCGCGTTCCAAGGATGCTGCCACCTTGGATTTCACTAAAAACATCACCCCCTTCTCCTTTACAACTGCGAAAGTATTTAGACTGTGAACCCTCGGGACAGGCAACCTTTATTTTGAACCTGGTGATCCTCCAGGCTCACAATCCCTTCTCCCACCAGGGCACAGACCCAGGTACACGTTGTGTTATTGCAATGCAGATCTGAACACAAGTTTTGGGGTCTCTTTGTTTAATAAAGACTCAGCAAATGACAGGTTCCACTTGTTGTCTATGGAATATATATATATTCCATATAGTTTTTTGAGCTTTCAGAGGGAACAGCAATGAGATCAGCTAAGCTCCTAGGTACTTTCAGAACACTTAAATTCTGACTCTGAAAGATTTTTTTTAATAGAAATGTGTGTTTTAGGAAAAAAAAAATGTGCCATGCAAGTTATTCCTTCTCTAAACAGGGGATCTCATCACAGTGCTGATGCCTTAGGATTTTAACTTTTATATTATCATATATTTGTAATCCTGCAATTCTTTAGTGTATAACTCTGCTCTCCATATAGAGTGTTAACAACTGCTTTTCCCATTTTTGTCAGTCGCAACAATTCCTCTCTAGGCCTGAGAATCAAGGACACCGCACTGTCTCAGGCCTCGAGAAATGGAAACAAAAGTGAGTTGGGGAAGAGCAAACTGGGAGAATGGGACTGCACTGCCTGAAGCGGTAATTGGACAATTAACCTCTGATATGCAAATGGACAGAACTTATATCTGTCCGAAAAATGTGTGGCTGTGTCCATCCTGGGTGTAGTCTCTGCGAGACTCCTGCACTGCCCAAGGTGTGCCCTGTGAAGGCCTTTCAATAAATACCTGCCCTTTATCCTTTCACTCTGTCCAGCCTCTGTTCCAGGTCAGCCTCTACAAGGCATCAGTGCCATAAATGGACTGAAAACTATGCATAATATTTCAGTAAAAATCAACATGAAGAATCTTATGTCAGAAAAATAACATGGCTCTTTTTGTATAGAATTCAAGTATTTGTATAGTAATTCATTTGGAATTACTGTTTTCTCTTGAGTTTTGCTTTGAAGGTGAAGAGGATCAGGTCTGTAATAAAAATGTCTCATGGAAACAGAAGTAGAATTTTTCTGTGTGGAAAGGTCCAAAATACATGCAAGAAGGACCCCAAACTGTCAATTGTCTGGAGGTAGAGTGCAACACTTCTGCTCCTATGGTGAATGTCCTAAAGAGGACTGAAAATCTTTCAAACTTGAAAAATACAGGTTTTTTTGAACACAAATTAGAGTGATTAACTTCTAAGAAGCAAAAACTCAATGCGACTAGAGAAGACAGAAGAAAAAGAGCCAGGTTTCTGTTCCCACCATATGCCAAACACCAGTGTGTGGAAGATGAGCTGTAAACCCAAAACCTAAGCTCCTGTGAGATAGTCTCTAATGGCCAGAACAAAAGAGTAAGCAGCATTTGACTACAATGCCCTCCCTGGAAGAGTTCAAAGCCAGGTTGGAGGGGGTTTGAGCAAAGTAGTCTAATACAAGGTGTCCCTCTCTGTGGCTAGGAGTGTGGAACTAGATGGTCTTTACGGTCCCTTCCATCCAAAACCATTCTGTGATTCTATGAAGGTGGTTGTGGAGGGTGTTCACCCACATTGCTTTCTTTGCCAGCAAGCAGTGGTGTGTTGGGCCAATCAACAAACTGACCACTGCCACACCACTGGGCTGCCAGCATAACCCACAGAGTGAAGGAGTAACCATGGGGTTTTTTCTGCTGATCATCTTGAATAAAACTTGTGTTGGTGCAGGGGAGGCATGAACCTCCACCTACAGTAAATTAGTAGGAGCTTTCATGATCAGCCAGATTTTTCTTTGGAACAAAGGAAACTCCCTTTTTGAGACCTTTATAAGTTACTCTGGTGTCCAATGTTGCCACCCTCAGCCTTCCTGTCCCCTCCTCACCTACCTTTGATGGTGAGCCAGGTATTGTTTGGATGACTTATACAGCCAGGTCTATTGATTCGGCATTGAAATCAGCCACAACAGGTCAGCTCCTTCTTTACCTGGGCACATTGTGTGCATGAGAACTGATAATCTTGGCCATTTTCCATAAACTCCATGGAATTTATATTCACAAATGCTCTCTGAAAACAATGCAGCAGCAAAGAGTCACCATGGACCCTCTGAGGCAGCAGCAGGGACAGTCTGTACAAGAGAGAAGAGTGGCATCTTCTTGGACATGCACCCTTGAAAGAGACCTGAACACCTCGATGGTCTCCCCTTGCACCTAAAAATTACTTGAGGTCTGAAGTGCCTGGATTTATTCTTTCTGAGTGTTTAAATTCTGTTTTGTGATAACTTTTCATCTTCATTTCTGTCTTAGTGCTAAGTCAAAACTGGAGTTTCTATCCTGTGGAAAATTCTGCCATTTCAGATTCTGTTTGCATTCTCAATCAGAATTAAAAGAATGTGTTTAGAAATTCCAGCTTGGAAAAAAAACCCCTCACCCCTGTTGCCCATCACCTGAGCCAACCACATTTAAGTATAGCTGAAATATTTCTGCCAAACTGCTTTTATTTCCTCTTTCTATAATGGATAAAATAGTTTTAAAAGCTTCTATAATCTTCTTAAACAAGTTAAATTTGTCAGAAGAATTTTTGTTTTGACAGAACAGTATTATTCTAACAAAAGAAAAGTTACCAGTTATAACAGTTATAAGCTATAAAAATATAAGTCATAATCTAAGTCTAGTCTTTTCCTTCCTTCTGCCAAGTTCATGAGAACACAGAGACACAGAGGAGACCCACACTCTTCTTTCTAAAGATCTTTTCCCTCAGCAAAACTTTTTGCCACAAAAATCTTTTGCTGTGAATGAGGCCATTCACTAATGTGATCTTAAATCTCTGCCCCAGCAAAGATAGGGTCCGTAGAGAGTTGTTCCCAATCAGAGGGGTTTGTATAGCTTGGGAAACAGCTGGCTGTGGCCAAGATGCTCAGACTTTCTTACCTAGACAATTGCACCTTAACTTGAAACTCTAGCACTTAACACTGCACCCAGTCTGCCATGCTACATCCATCCTATGATCTGGAATACCACAAAAACACAGACAAAATGGTGTGTTGCCTCTTCTGTAAGAAATGCTGTGCAGTCACTTCCCAGAAAGGCCTGCTGTCATTCTGTGCAAAAGCACAGTCAGGGTGGTTTTCTTAATCCCAGAGGTACTCTTGCCCCTGCCCTCCCATGAATGTTTAGAGAAGAGTGGTCAGGAAAAACAGAAGCCTTGGCATGAGATGATTGCACGGCACTGCACTTATAATTTTCAAATGAGATAACAGTAAATGACATGAATAACATGCTAAAATTGCTAAACTGCAGTTACCACAAATTTTTGTATTGGTATACTTCGCCCCTGAGTATATATCTGAAATATACCCAGATCATGTCGCTACTTCCTACTAGCACAATGATTTGGCCTTTTTGCTTCTAGAGTTGAGAGAGAAGGCTCTATCCTAACAAGAAGGGAGGAGAAGATCCAGATAATTTTTCTGAAGGAAAAGGTATTTAGAAAACCCTCTACTAGCCATAATCATGAACATTTTCCAGGACATTCAGGTTAAATACTAGACAGCTGCCATCACTATTGAATAGATAGGGAAAAGTGTACTTGACCTTGATGCATTTGTGTGTGTGCTTTTCCCACTGATAATCCTGAGTTTAGAGGGTGCTGAAGTGATTCCTCTGTGCTGTGCTGTGTGTTCCCCTGGCAAATGGGCCTCTGCTGGTGAACCTTGCAGGCCAACCCCTATCACACTCACTTAGCCAAAGGGTCAGATATTGGTGTGACCAGAGCATGAGGTCATTGAAGCACCTCCACATGTCCAACAGTCCTCTAGATAATCATCTGTTAGATCATGAAACTCTCAAATCCTCTGGGGCTGACGTGCAACAGGAAGGTGGTACCCTTCCCATCCCATCTTTCAGCAGGGGATCCATGTACCTTCTCTGGAAGATTATCCATGTGCCGTTGTCCATCCATGTGTTAATCACATGCCATTGGCCAGAGTCCTGTCTCCAGGGTCTTTTGGTGGGAAAGATCCCAAATGACCTGGGTCAGGATCCAATCCTAGTGTAAGAAGGAGGCTTCTCTCAATTAATCTTGTTTCAGGCGTAGTCCCTCATTAGACACACATGGAAGACATTTTAATAGTATTTATCATCTCCTGATGCCAAAGTTTGCTCTATAAATTTCTCTAAACCAGCTTTTTAGCACACTGTCTCTTCAGCCCTCTCTCTATATGTATATTTGTATGCTCATACACACAGCTACATGCAGTGTGGGACCACACACTGCCTAAACAAGACTGCGTTGTGTTTTTGCCACGTAATACAGTGAGAGTTAATCTCATCCTTCAAAACTCAGCACTTCATCCAACTTTCTGTCCTGCACAATTGCTAAGTGACCTCCTGAGCTGTGGCATGAGCCACAGTGTCACACCATGAGGCTTCCAGGTACGGCTTCCAGGCCTGGGGCAGGGGGAATCACTGCTTGCTGTGTGGCATCTGTCAGCATATTGCCACAAGCTTTCATTCTATATTTATGAAAAGGTGCTGAGGCACAGCAGGCATTATGCATGATCTTCAGCATAAAAAAGGATCATGCCCTTATCAGTTTCCTGCAGTAATTCGCTAAATGTCATTGGTGTTACCCAGGTCTCATTCTGCAGAGCCCTGGCACGCCGTGGTGCTGCTGAAATGTGGTGCTGTCCTCACACTTGTGTGACTGTTTGCTCTGTCATGAGATCTTCCAAATGCTGGATGTTTGATAGGACAGTTAGCTGCCTGAATAAATATTTTCACTTTCTTTTAGTCAACACTAGAGCCAAACTTTCAACTAAAAATAGCTTGGGGTAAGTATTGTTGATTTAAAATTAATTTTGTAATAGATTCTGTTTGTGGAATCATTGATTAGTGTTCCTGTGCTGGCTTTTAAAACACAGCTTAAAATATTGCAGAGAAATAACACTTTTACCACTAGAAGTATTATATTTTAGTTGTGTCTATTTTTGGAAGGCTATCCTAAACTGTTAATGGAAAAGTAAAGCAAAACATTCTAGCTCAAAACCAGAGATATTATACCTCTAACAGAGATTTTAAGGTTTTACCTTAATGGCTCATTGTAGTTACGACCTACATTTTCTGAAGCCTACCGACATTGTAAATTAAAAAAAAACAAAACAAATCACAATTTAAAAAAACCCAAAACAAACCCAAACAAAAACCACCAAACTTCAGCAGCTGCAGATTTAAGGAGAATATTTAAAACCTCAGTAAGAGTTTAAAAAATAAATAACAAAAAGGTAAGATCCTAGTTTGGACGGTGAGTTATTTTTGACATTATTTGATACAAGAACTCAAGATGGATATTTTTGAAGCATGGTTCTTATTAATGTTTGGATAGAGTACATTTCCTTTTCTTGATTCAATCATGAAAAAATTCCACTTACGGATAGTCCATACAATAGTGCAACCTCTTTCACACATTACTACATCATAATCCATTTGGCTGCACTTGCTTCAAACAGGTCCACTCTACCCATATGGCCTGGCTTTAGCATTTCTTGCTCCCATCTGTTTTAAGTTATCTTCTTTGGGCTGTGTTTTACTGAGAGATGCTCTTCAGCCACATGCAGAAAGGCTGTTTCTGAGAGAAAATGTAAACAACAGGGGACTTTTATGCTCTCACATCTGTGGGAGTTCATTGGAGTCGACTGAGCCTACCGCTGTAGATTTTGGCTCTGCAGAGTCTGTTAAAGCCCCGTTTTGTCTGCATGGCCTAAGTTTTCATTACAAAACCCTAGAGGCCTGCTTTGGAAATCCTTGATTCATGTGAATATTCCTGCTGGAGAGCAGTCCTGCAAAAAGATGTCTTTTATTTTCATTTTCCCATTCACCTCTTTCCCTCCTCACCTCTCCCACTGGGTCAGTGAGTTCTGACCACGTCCTGCACTCTGAAGAAGCAGAAGAGTCCTTGCCCCAAGGCTTTTTCATCCTCAGCAGGCAAGTTAAGTCAAAATCTACAAGAGATTTCTACTGTCTTCCCCAGCCTTTGATGGGTCTCAGGTTGGGCTGGGAAGCCAGGAGGAGCAAACCCATCTCACAAGACCTTCCCCTACCCTCCAGCCTCACTCCATGCTCATGGAGTGGTGGGACCATGGAAGTCACTGCCTTGTTAGGAAGTCCACAATCTTCTCCTTTCTTGTTCTCTCCTGAAACTCGATGTTCCTGACATAGTGATGCCACTTGACATTACTGATCCCTCCTAAACACCTGCTATCAAATGCATCAAGTCTTTTCTTGTCAGCTTGCGTAATGCCCCAGGTCTTTGCAGCATCGAGCAAAACTGATACCACACAGCTGTTGTAGAGTCTTATTTTTTGTTTTGCGGACATGTCACTGCCCCATGCTTTTGCCCTTGAATTTATTTGCATTGATATTCACCTTATACCGGTCAGACTTAAAAGGACGCAGGGTAAAATTCAGGCAGAGTGGTCCAGAGTACTGGAAATGGGAATAAAATATGAACCCTGCCATGATCGCAACCGACGTGAGAAAGGAAGGACAAAGCCACTGTTTCCTTTCCTCGATAGACCCAAAGCCATTATTTAATCAAAAGCTTTGATGTTTATTTCTAACGAAAGCTTCAATTTTTAGCATTTTTCTTTTAAGGTGATCACTGGCCTTTGGGCTCACCGAAGATGAGCCAGAGGATTTTCAATTCTTGTTAATAGCTGGTAATATATTTATGAATACCTTTAGGAAAGGGGGACAGAATGCAGCGGATCTTAAATAATGTATTAAAAATGAGGGATGGCTTTTCTTTTTCAGAAGTGAAAATTTGTGATGTTACTGAACTTATTGATGAGGTTCTGCACCGAAATTTATAAAGAAAATTACACAGAAAAAAAAATGGAATTAAAAGCTCTGTGCATAAGAGTTTTCATTTCTCCAGAGGTAGCAAGACCACTTATCACCATTTTTAAAATACTTTCTGACTTTTTAAAAGTTACTTAAAGAATGTAAAAGAAAACAGACATAGCTCAATCCTATCAATTTTTAAATTAACCTTTCCTGATTTATTTTGTCTTCTGTTAAATCTTTCTTCATCTGAGTAAGTGTGAAAGAATAGAAAGGTGTGGGTGCATTTTTCCATAATATTGAAATAATTTCTAACAATTATAATTTAAAAAAAAAAAAAAAAAAAAAGGAAAAGGCTAGAGCTGTGTAGAGTGCATTTTTCTTATATGCAAGTTCAGGAAACCTCCACGTGGCATACAATCAGACTATGCCAGCCCACGTAGGGCACCACATATATTCAGTAAAGGTAACATTATGTCACAAAATAAAGAAAAGTTCTTTCTTAAAATTATAGAATTTTATGGAAAAAAAATATTAATGTTATATGACCTGAACATAGAAGTTTATAGTAAGCACAGGCCACTAAAAAAATTAACCTATTCCTCAGAAATTGAGAGGATAATAACAACATGAAAATATAAATTAAAATAATATTGAAAATATAGTTATTAGAAGTAGAAAAATATTGAAAAGTAATAAGCAATTTAAACACAGTTATATGGTTACATTTTTATATATATCGTTCTTATAATCTATATTTAAAAATATTTTTCTTCTGATCTAATATACTATCATAATAATTATTTTTATTATTATATAATAATATTATAATACTAGGTCAATAATATACTCTTCAAAAATATTGGAACAAATATATAAAAATAATTTTCTATGATGGGTTCTATATTGCTAATTTTAAATTATAATATTTTTACATAGTATAATACCGCATACATGATATATAATATTGTTAGCTATTACATGTAGGAATAAATTCTACATTTGGCACTGCCACATTTCTAGTGATTATCATAAGACTGTATAAAACTTGGGTGTAGTTTAATTTTTTTCCTGCTTATTAAAAGTCATGTGAACATAAAACTATCCTGTATGAGATTATAAGTTTGTAATTTTCTCTTTGCTTTTATTAACTTAGACCAGGTTCAACTTTTATGAAAATCCTGAAATATTTTTATCTTCCACAGGAATAACCTTAGCATGAAAGTAAGGCACAAAGTAATTAATACGTTCAACAGCTAAACGTGTGAACCTTTACTGTGACCATTTTGTACATTGCTTGTCCCAAAGTCTGCCTTTGTATTTTACATATCTAAAAACATATAAATTGAATTAAATATAAAAAGCACATTTGAGAAGCTATCCTTAATTGCTAGATAGTTAAATAAATTTAAGTTGAAAATTATTCCAGTCTGATCTCTAAAACCTCTGTAGAGCAAAGATTTCCATTCACAGGGGCAGATATTGTAACTTTTATGGTTGTTTTTAGATTTTGGTCCTACTGAAGACGGAAGAAATAGATTCATCATGACCATAGGAATAAAATCTGACCATAAACAGATATCAGTCCTTGTATTTTTTTTCTGGAAAACTCTCTTATCTAACGATTCAAAAGATTTACTTTTTTAAAGTTAATAACAACAACAACAACAAAAAAGGATCATCTTGATCAGAATTTTCAGAATTTTAAAAAAATGTTCAGACACGTGAGTTTCAATTTTAAGTAGCATTTGTTCAGAGGAAAAATGTTAATTTCACCACAAGTAATAATCTGAGTTACCAGTACTGCAACTCTGATTTGCAAATAAGTACACATTCCTTCTCTATGAATAGTGTACTTTTTTTATGAAAGTGACATTAATTTTTCACCTCTACCATGTTTTCTATACAAAATGAGACTCTTTTTAATTAGATTCTTAAATCCCACCTCAGCTGAATTTGCTTTGAACCCAACAGTAGCAGTGTAATGACAAAGAACATTTTAAAAGATTTAAAATGTGGGCTGGACGCTGTACAGAACGTGTCCCTTAATAGCAACAAGGACAGGGGATAGAAGTGCTTTTCAACTGCCTTTTCATTTTGCCAAGACCATGTCAAACGAACTAAAAGGGGAGAAAGTGACAATGGGCCCGTGTGTGTCTGAGGCCACCATTTCTGGGCAATGAGCAAACAAATTCTGAGCAGGAGTTACCTGCACAAAGAGCAATAACCCAGGTCATTTTAACTGCAGCTTCAATAACATGCAATATCACATTTCTTCACTGTAAATCATGAAGATTTTTTTTGGTTGGTTTTTTTTTTTTCCCTCTGCTGTATTTTTTTTTAAATTTGAGGACTGTTTGGATGTGGCCAGAAAGAGCAGCGCACCCCTGGGCCAGCCCAGGTGCCATGACCAGTTGCAACCTACCCTGAGTCTGGAAAGAGGTCTTTGCATCCAACAGGGCTGGGGACTAACTCAGCCTAGAGAAGGCAACAGATAAACAAGATAAATCCCACCCCAAAAGGAGGGAGCAGCACAGTGAAGGTGATACAGTGGGTCAATGAAAAGACACCTCAGCCTCCAGCTCTGGAGGATGACTGAGCTGAAGTAACTGCTCCACCAGTGAGATGAAGATGTTGGACTTAGGAACATGAGGCTCCACAAGCCCAGGAGTGGGCAAACCTTACTGCCACCAGATAAACTGATTTCTTGCAGAAATGAGTTCAGAAACACATAGACATAAGGACGCTGTGCCCAGAGTGAAAAAATTGATCTAGAATAACACTAAAAGAGTATCTCTGGGTGGGGTGGGGAATGCAATGTTGTCCAGCTGGATTGCTTCCCAGGGCACAGGCAGTGTGGCCAGGGGTCCTCTGTAGGGGCTGCTGCCCATAAGGGTGGTTGGCTGAACCACTGCCCTCCTCCTCATGGGATGCCCTGCCAGCTTTGATCTCTGGATCCGATGCCCCCGTGGCTGAGCAGCTGCTCACAGGGAATTTTCCAAGAGGGCTCTTGTCTCTGAGCTCGTTAGCCCTTCTGAGCTCGTTAGCCCTTCCTCTTGGCCTGAAGCAGCCAAGCCCCAGTGACATTGACTGCTGGATGAAAAACCCCACCCGTTACTTGGCTCTTCTAGTGGAGGATGAGATTAAGAAACTCATGGCATAATACAGCCTTGTGGTGATGTTGGATAGACAGCTGGAGTAACTTGGGGAACAATGCCATGTGTATCAATTTTGACTTTGTACTTTACACAAGAGGCCTGGCGAGCTAGAGGCAGATAAATGGGGTTGTCAGCTATGGTCTTAAAGTTGTTTAACTTCCATGTGAATAATGCTAGAATGTGTTCAGGCAGGTATCACGCACTAAAGCAAAATACAAATCTTTACTATCTTTCAAACTGCTCAAACTTGGTCTTCTCTCTATCCCAAATAGGAATATTTTAATGTAGTTTTTTAGTTCTTTTTGTGTATTTACCTGGGAGTCCCATAGGGAGCTGCTATGAAACATCTCCCACAGGGGAACAGTATTTATGGATTGCAAAGAAATGCCATAACAATAGGTCCTAAGGTACCATAGTAGAGGAAAAGTAAATGAAAATTTAACTGAAGCACATGGAACAGAAGTTATCAATGCAGAAAAAAACCCCTGCCATCAGGATAAAGCAGCTCAGTACACCTTTACTCACAGCTACACCATGAATGAAATTACATAGAAATATGGTGCTCCAGCTCCATATCCAAATTCTTCTTTCTCTATTCAGCATCCCATAGCCCCGTACCCAGCAGTGTCCTCTCCCTGTGCCAAAGGTGTCAGCAAGAGCTGAACCTTGGCTTTACTCCATTCCAAAAATCCCATGGGACTGAGAGAGGAACAGAAATTGGCTACTGTCCTGGATTCAGAAGAAAGGTCTGAGGTCTGAAGGAGCAGATCTAGTGCTGTTGCTCTTAAATGGTAGAGACACCAGGGTCAGCAGGGCAGACTCTGGAGACACAATGGAGGAATTATGTTCTGTGAGCTCTGCCCCGCAGAGCTTACTCAGGTGGACAGACTCATTAACAACAATTAACATCCCATTTCCAGGCAAGGCTTATAAAAGTACCAGGGTAATCACAGACTCAAAGCTGAAGTAACATTTAAAAGTCAGTATTCCTGCACATCCAAGTCAAACAAACCAGATCTGAGTTTCTGCAGACACTCAGTGGTCTCATGTGCTGTTTCTGGGCAACAGGCAGGCTGTTACACAAACAGCCTTGCTACAGCTTCCAGTGGGCTGAAAACAGGCTTTTTCAAACCATTGCTGAATGCTGCCCAGTTGCATTCTGCCTCCCTGATTATTTATTGTTTTGCATTAGGTGACCCTGCTAGTGGTGCAGCATCGCATGGAGAGCATCAAAAGGAGGGTCAGAAGTTATCATGGCTCTCTTATCTCATGGCCAACATCATTTCCCAATCACTGCACATCTGTCTTCCATTTTGTGAATTCTAGCACGTTGAAATCATTGTGGGTCAGAAAAGCTTTTCTGGAGCCTGCTTGGGTGGTTTACACTCAAATCACTGCTGGTTCATGTCCTGCTCTCCAAGAGCTCAAGTACTTGAGTTCCTTTGCACGTCTGAGCAGAGCCATTGACACAGGGGGAATGTCTGAGTGGGGGAGTGCCTGCAAGCCCCAGACCCTAAAGCTGAAGTGAGGCTGAAAAGCACTAGCAAAAAGGGGTCAGAGAGAAGGAAGGACATGATAAAACACAGTAAGAAGTGAACAAGTTCAGGCTGTGAAATCAGGTGTTACTATTTAACTTCTTATAATAAAATAATATGGAACTTTTTGCAGAACAGGTGAGAGAAATGACAGATACTGGCTTTGAATCAAGTTACATAATTTCCTCCTGATCACAATAAGTAATTCATGCTGGAAATTAAAAAAAATGCAACAAGGGAACTAAGTAAGGAAAAAAATATAGTCACGATAGTGGGAAATTCTGCAGCATTGAGTGGAAGATGTTGCTAAACTGATTGTCACTGATTTTAGACACTCACTGCTACCTACAGCAAGTTAAAAATAAAATATCACAAGGTCTGGGTTTTGGAGAGAGAACAGTGGCAGCTGAGACACAGAAGTTTGTACATACAAGGCTGGAAAGCAGTTTAGGGCAGGGATTTGTGTTGTGATATATTTCTACACCTGAACCCTATTACCAAGAAATATTATTAAGCCATACAAAGCTGGTTTAAAAAAATAAAATCAATTTTTTGTAAATAATACTGTTGAAGACCTGTATGCTGAGAAGCACTGTTGGTCATTCAGAGTTTAATTTGAGTTCCCAGGATTAGAGACAGAGCAAAATAAGCCCTTCCATTACCCTGGGCAGCCTGCAGTGAGACACAAGGGTGACTTGCTCTTGACCTGCTGGTCTCAATTTTGGCGTCATGCCCTGATTTGAGTAAATGTGACTCACTTGTATTCTACAAAAATACGGTTTCTGGTTGTTGGGTGATTAACTGTTTGTCCCGTTGCAGTCCTTCCTACTCAGCCCCAGTCCCGCACTCCAGCGTGGCAGGAGGGATGAATTCTAAATTTGCTGGAACGACACCACCGGCAAACCCAGCACCCTGTGACTTGCATATCCTAAACCCAGAGTGTACTTTAATTTAAATTAAAAACCCACACTTTCTCCCTCAATCTGAATGATTACCATAATAGAGACACCAAGGAGTTCATGCTGAGTGTGGATGGTGTCAGAGCCTTTGATATCCCATCATTTGTCAGTTCCTGGGTGTTTCTGAGTCCCCCATTTGAGAGCCCGTGGGGCTGGAGCTGATGAGCGCAGCCAGAGCCTCGGCTCCTGGCATCAGCAACTGCCAGAGAAACACAGCGAGATGGGAATAGGGAGAGCAGCAGCCTTTCAGTGGGAAAAATGCCTGTTTGTCCCAGCTGAAACGCTTTGCAGCAGCTTTCAGGCTTTGACAGCCGCCTGGGGAAGCGTGGGGGGAGCTTGAGGGGGAATCCAACCACTTCACCTCCCCTCTGACCCCAAAGAGTTACTGATGTGTGTGTGCACAGCGGCCAGAACAAGCCCACTGCAATTCTGCAAGGTTATTTTCCAAGAGGAGCGGTAATCTTGGTGGCTCCATGCTCTGGGGATCACGTCTGGGTGCCCCAAGGACTGAACATCAAATCTTTGAGTAATCAGGGCTCAGCAGAGCCAAGCAAATTTCAAATCCTTTTGTTTGGAGGGTTCCCCATTAACAGAGATGCATGACACTGCCCGGTTTAGGTGAGAAACTGCCAGTTTCTGTGCATGGACAAAGACCTTCAAGACCTTATCAACACTCCCAAAATTAGATATTCTCTTACGGTCTATTATTTTCTTTCCACTCTGTGAGGTTTTTCTAATGCTATCGTTTTGTTTCTGAAGATCATACTATTATTTAACTATTTAAAATTGCTGTGTACCCATGAATACAAATTTCTTTTATTCATTTCCATATTATCTGAGATCTTTCATAATTTTATAAACTTAAATTATTGACTACTTTGTCAACACATCATCTCAGACATGACTGAATAGCTGAAATAGAGCATTTTAAAGTTAGGACACTTCAGGGCTTTTCCTCCATGTCTGGAGATCTCCTTCTCCTTTGGGTAAGGTGCTTGGCAAGTCACTATAAATTTTTGCACCTTATTTTTTAAAAATTTATTTTGCAGAATTTCAGTAATTTATTTCTCAAAATGTTAGTGTGCAGCTAAATTCATTAACTTTCTTCTGGGTGGTGGAACACAAACTGTGATCACTTACTGAGCCTGATAATCAAATATAATTTGAATATAATGTGGCCTCAAAATTAATACCCCTGAAACAAATAAGAATAACAGACTCTAAAAAAATTACCAGAATAGGAGCCCAGCAGGCTCTCTTTAAATGTGTCTTTAAAAATAAATTGCATACTAATAATCCTATTATTCAATGGGAAAAAAAGTATCTTTCTATGTTTATTATATGCTCTGGAAAAGCCACAGCCTTTTACAACACTGCTTCTCACAAATCACTTCAGTTTAATGATGTTACTGTACATTTCATCTCACATTTGAGTAAATATGTTTATTTCATCCTGGAGAGAGATTTTATTTTAACTTCAATATTATAATTTCTTAGAAGTCTGTCACAGAACAGCATGAGCTCTGCCAAATGGAAATACATACCCAGCCCCCGTATGTTTAAAAATTAAGGATTTTTTCCTCCAGCACAGAAAAATACTTATTTATTCTGACAAAGAAGCGAAGGACAGCGATCAGAGACAGTAAAGTTAACTGCTGCCTGAAGTCATAAACATCTGGTGGCTATTTTAATTGCATTGTGAACTAACCACAAAATCCTCCGCTAAAGAATAAAAATATTTCCCCTGTGCAATATTCAAAATTTTAGAATTCTTCTCTTCTGAATCAATGTCAGACGTGATTACAGCACAATGAAGTCTGTGTTTCATGGCTGCATCTTCTTGAAAACACCACACACTCATTACAATTGCAGGTTTACTCAAAGATTCTCACACAGACAAACTTTTCAGGTTATTTCTGCGAACACTGACTTAAAGATAAAACACAGTGCTTACATCATTGTTGTTTCTTTGCAATTAAGTAGATAGAGCAGTATGTCTGCATAGAAATACTGGGTGTTAGAAAGCACACAGATAATCACACAAGCACACAAATTCGTGTATATGAGATATGTGTATATATATATATGCATACACACACAAAAATGCAGATATCCATACATTTATATGCATATACATGTATATATAAAAGGAATTTAGTAAGTAGTAATACAACCTACCTAAATGTGAATAGAAATTGTTATTAATAAAATACTTGCATGAGTTGTACGGGGACCTTCTAAATGTCTGTGCTTCCTGGGGAGACCAAATGACCTCTTTTTTACAGATACCAAGATCAAAGCTCTTGGTTTAGATACTCCAGCTGTCCCTCTCGTTGGCATTTGACATGCAACCCGGTCCATTTAAAATCAGGGGGCATGTAAACATTTTAACCCTTGGCAGCAGTATCTGAGAAAGATGCTGGCAATAAATGGTCGTAACTGCCTGGGCCAAATCACATTTGGTGTCCTCCCTTTGAAGTCCATGCAGGCACTGTACCCTATGGTTTTGACAAAGAGCCAAGTCCAAAAAAAGGATGTAGGCTCTCGAAGCTGTCCGGATGTGGACTTTGGGATCCAGAGCGGCTCCGTGCAGCTGAACAGTTGCCTCTGAGCTCGCTGCAGGACTCCCTGCCTGACCTTGGAGGCTTTTTGCCTGTGGCTCTGCTCTGGTGCACTCCCTGCATTGCCCCAGCACTCAAATGCCAATGTTTTTGCACAAGCACAGGGGCACCTTCATCCCCAGTGAAACCTCCTTTGCTGGGTGTGCACAGGAGTAACGCATGCTGAGAGGATTAGACCCTCCTCTGAATTTAGTCACAGCTTTTTTTTTTTTTTTTTTTTAAAAACCATTGCCACAGGAGGGTGCCATTTTTCTGTTTAAGCTCCAGTTGAGCCACGGGGTTCAAATACTCTAGGTCCATCATGCCCCAGGAGAGCAGGAGATGATGGATGTGAGCCCAGGACAGGTGTCCTTGCATGCCCACACCCTTCCCACCAATGCCAAGTCAGGTCTGTGGAGACAGATAAACAAACAGCATCAACAAGATCCCATGGGCAAAAGTGTTACTTCTGGTCCTCACTGAGAGGTTGTTTTCTGTCACATTTTTAGAAGAGAGACAGCAATGGAAAAACAGGACTCTTCTCTTCTGCAGCCATGCTTTAAAACAGTAAGTCTTTTCTGGCCTCTGCACTAGGTACCGATGGTCTGCAGAAAGGATGAGCTCCATGTCCAGGTAAAGTGTGTCTCATGGGCTTGTGTGTGGCCTGAGTGCCATTCTCCCATGCTGAGAGTCCAGTTGCTTAACCCACCTTCATTTTGGGTTCAGGTGCTTAAATATACTTTCCCTTAAAATTCCACAGTGTTTAAAATGCCCAGGGCAGCTGTGCAGAAGCCAGCTGTGGTGCAAAGGCAGTGAGGCAGGCTGTTGTGGCGCTGGTTATCAGAAGTTAGAGCAGACCTGTCACACAGATGCCTCATAAGGTGACGCAGAACTTGTTCAACACCACGTATTGCCATGGGGAAGAGGAGGAGGGCACTGCAGGCCGGGTGGATCCCTCCCAGAGACACCTTCGTGGTAAGGAGGGTGCTGAGAAGCCAGCTCTGATGGTTGTTGTCTGGCACTGGAGCGGAGAGCTGGATGAGGCGACAGGAACTGGTCCTCAAGGGAAAACCTGAGAACCTAATTCCTTCTTGGAGAACAATTGATGTAGTCAGCTGAAATGCAGAAACAATGCCAGTAGCAGAGCCCCAGGATCTTCTCTTCTCTACCTACCCATCAGCTTCTGCTGCATCCACTCATTTGGTTTGTCCAAACATCTGAGTTTCAGGCCCGTCCCCCTCCTTGCTCCTCCTGGTGCCATTTTCCTTGTGGACAGCCACTTCCATGAAGGATTTGCTTCCTCCATGCCTGGATAGCAAACATCCCAGTTCATCTGTCCCAGCACTGCCACCTTCCCCCTCAGGTCTCTGTGGGAAGCAGTCAGGCATCCTCAGGAGCATCCCTGTGCCTGAGACCTGATGTCTGTGGGCAAATTCAGGAGTAGTCCCTGAATCTCAGACCAAATAAGGCCAGCTATTGTGTGCCCGTGCTGCTCTCCTTCCTGTTCTTACTCTCAGGGATTCATCCAAGGTGGAAGCTGCTTCAGCCCTTCGTGTGGCTTCCCATGACATGCTCACAACTGCTCAGGCTCTGGTGGCTCCTCCATTATTAAGTACACGAAACTACACTCGGAGATGAATTAGCAATATTTAATTCAATGCAAGTGACTTATAGCACATTTGAGTACTTAAAGGCAGTGGCAGGCACTATGCACTGCAAATAAAGGTATTCATGGCATGCTAAATACTGGAGAACATATCTGCATTCAGCATCTATTGTCAGTAATTGTGTGAGCATTTTATACCAACCGAGATCTCAGCAAACGTGATCTAAGGGGGTCGTTGAAAGGGGAAATTATAAAATAATGCCAAGCTCTGAAGTTTTTTCCCCGATTATTCTTTCTTACAGACCAGCAGCTATTAAAGTGTCTTGTTAAATATGTGGCCTTTAAATAAGTGCCCACTTACACAAAATTTACTGTGGCTTAATATTCTTTTAAAAGTTAGGCTTCTACAAAGAGATAAAACAACCTAACTACACTGTTTCAGAGTTTAAACAAATACGCTTGGAGCTGTAGTGGCAGGATTTGGTCGTTATTAACTAACGTAATTGTATCAGTGCATTTCTTTACACTTCCAGATGATGTTACAGAAAACTACTGGGGAAGTATTTCCTATTAGTGCAAGCATAGACAGAAATATTGAGAGAAACAATGTGCAAAACTTCTGTAATTAATACAGAGTTGACTGTAGGTGTTTGTAGAGAAGAAATTGAAGAAATGGGCATGATATCTTCAATGTTGGTGCTGTTCAAGAATCACTACCTAATCAGAAAGGCTGAAACCTGGATTCCAAGCGTACCAATCCTGCACTCCCTATCAGTTGCTGATATGGATCACTGGTCACAGCTCTAATTGACTGATTACACAAAAGCTCTTTGCAAAATCAAGACTAAGCCTCTACAAAAGTAGGAGCTGCAGTTCCTAGTGACTGGCTCCAACCAGAGCTTCAAAGTTCGTGTCGAGTCACCAAAACTGAATTTGCAGCCTGAAAAGCAAAACTTAGGGGATTTTTCCTGTTCATTTACAGAGTCTGAAGGAATAATGAATAGGACTGGAACAGCCAGATGAAACATTAATAGCCAGGGTGTAAATTGAGCAGTAGTGGTTAAAAATACATTTTGTGTCTGGCTTCAAGTAAAAAAGGGATTTAGATCAGACTTTATGTTAAGTTTGGGAGATCAGCTTTTGGTGTGCTGATAGCAAAATTCAGATAAATTTCAGGAAAAATGATAGCATGAAGTAGCATGCCTCTGGAATATGATTTCAGTGATGCAGCTGTAAGCTTGTTTTCCTTTTACTTCTTTCAAAGCTAATTAAATTAACTGCTGCTGTGTCTACCTACCTGCACCATAATCTCAAATCTAATTCCACAGATGGCCTTAAGACATCTTTTCGTCTGTTGCCTTGAAAACAGGAAGAAAAGTAGAGGCAGAGAAAGGGAAGCATAATCAAAATTCCTGGTAGCAACTGAAGATCTGAATATCAAACTGCTTCATTGTCACAATTATTTAGAAACAAGCCATCTCACTTCCAGTTTGTGCTATGATCTCATGTGGCAAATGGTGGAATATCAGATCAGGAGCACAGAATGTATGTAATAAATTAGTCACATTAAGCATAATAAGATTTTGTGTTCTATTTCTGCATCATCACACTTTCTATTTCAAGAGAGCTAAGGTATGTTGGAAAAGACCCTCAGAGTTTTCATGGACATTACAGCAGACCAACAACAGAAGCCATTACACCATTGCATCCTAATAAATTCTACCAAATCAATGGGTTTCTCCTTCTCCTTCTCCTTCTCCTTCTCCTTCTCCTTCTCCTTCTCCTTCTCCTTCTCCTTCTCCTTCTCCTTCTCCTTCTCCTTCTCCTTCTCCTTCTCCTTCTCCTCCTTAGAATAAAATTACCTTCCTGAAAATCTTTGATGACTTCTAGTTTATGGAAGAAGACAAATGTAATTTGGGACAGCAGATTTGTATTAAAACTTGACCCTTTACAACTGGAATGTCCACAATGGGTGGCAGCTGAAAGATCTGTTTTATAACCCCAACACTTCTTTAACAGCCTTGCATGCAATAATTTCTGCATTCGATTTCCTGTACATGTGTACAACAGCTTGCCCAAGGGAATTGGGCTCCCCTACAATCCTTCTTCTTTTCCTGAGCATTTGCAATTTTTAGCCACTGGAGGAAAAAAAATCCTGTTAAAAAAACCCTCACTGTAACACTTACTGTATTTATGAAGCAATGAACAAGTTTGCATTTCTTGCTTCCAGGGAAATGGAAAAGATCACAGCATGATCCCACCAGGCTGTTCCACAACTCCAGTGGCTGGAGGACAAGCCCTCCTCACTGTGAGAGCAAAGCTCTCCCTCAAAATGTCGTATTCCCCTTTCCCTTTTCATCTCTTCCAACTGAGAATGGAAGAGGAAGGGGAAAAACAGGAGTTAAACTCAGCCTTGCACCTATTGGGGATAGTTCTGAGCCAGCTTTGACAAGAAATGGTGAAGATGTCATTCGGTTTTAATATTAATCTTCTTTATAGTAGTACTGGTCTGTCATGGCACACACTGTATAACTTAGAATTTATTATTTGGCATGGGAAATCATAAGGAAATCCTTTACTTAACAATGGAAAGTGTTTTCAGCCCATTTAATAACTGACACTTCCTTGTCTATTGTTGCTGGGTTTGATGTGGGAACTGTGGAGGGAATCAGTAGCCCCGGCTTTGCCCAGAGGACTGACCAGACAACTGATAAATCTCCTCTGGCTGGGTAGTTCATTCAGAACAATAAAAATAAATCAGCTACTGAACTACATAAGGAAATTTTATGCACTGAGTTATCTCTGTTAACTAAAGCTCCAGGCTTTTGGAGCCGGCTTTTGGCAGACGAGGAGCCTCAGTGCTTTCAGGAAAACCATTTATGCCCTGCTCTAGGCATGAGCGTCAGCCTCGCCGGGGCTTTGAAGGGACATGTCATGCAGGGCTCGTGGGCTTGAGGTCATCTCTCTTGGATGATAGTGTTTCCACCCAGGCACTGCCAGCAGATGAGTTGGGAGTCACTCCATGGGTGGAGGTCATCTATATTTAAAGTCTGTGTGTGCATATAGCTCCCTATCTATATGTATGAAGCCCATAATATTTAACAGCTCCTCAGCCTGAAGTGCAACACAGGTGTTGAGGCTTTGAGCTAAGACTGGATGCATTTTTGGGTTTGTAGCAGGCATCACCTCTGGTTTTGACAGTCACATTCTCCTGGAGCAATTTCAGGACCCTTCGCCCACTTTGGAAAGAGAATGGTCTCCTGGATGGCTGAGCATTGCACTGCAAGGGACTTGCAGGTGTAATTGGAGCAGAGATGGTGGTAATAACTCCAGAAAATTACACTCTTTTTGTTTTTTTCCTTCCTATTCTTTCCATAGACAATAACAACCTTAGAAATCATTTGACTAGGAAATGCTGCTCACTGCACCCAAATACAATAAGAAGTCCAACAAAGCAGTCAAGATATTAATCAATTTTTCCAATTCCTTTTAAAAAACTTTGAGCCATGTGGCAAAACAAACTCCCATCTGGATAATTTTTGTTGACACGGTAGTGTACATTGTGTAGAGAAGCTGCCTTCTGTGGTTTGTTTCATCCAGCAACAAAGGTAAATGGGTCTTAGCTCTCCAGCTGCATTATCAGAGAGCATTAGCAAGGCTGCTGTGCCATTTATCTCCTGTGTCTCCTGACATGTCCCTTGTCCCGCTGTCACAACAGATAATTCTGCAGCTGGAGACACTCTGCAGTGAGCAAAGCAACCCAAAGCAGGTACCCCTACTGCAAGGGGGAGTGGGAGGCCTTGCACATCCTGAAAATATAAAAGGTTGCTATTTCTCCTTTACCTCCTGAGAGGGCAAGAGCACATTGACAGCACTCTTTATATCACAGAAACTGCTTGTGCACTGCTCAAACACCCCTCATGGGTCTGAGCCACAAGGTGAGGAGCAGTATTATGCACGGGTTTTTTAAATTTTTTTTTTCAGCATTTTGGCAGCTGTAAAGCCACATAAGCCTTCTAGCTGGCCAGTCACAGAATCACAAACCAACTGAGGCTGGAAAGGACCTCAGTAGATCATCTTGTCTGAATTCCTTGCTCGAGCAGCGGCACTTAGAGCTGGTTGCTCAGGATTGTGTCCAGACAACTTTTGAGTATCTCCAAAGATAGAGACTCCACAACGTCCCTGGGCAATAGCTGTCAGTCACCCTCACAGTAAAAAAGTGTTTTCTGATGTTCAGAGGAACCCTCCTGTGTTTCAGTTTGTGCCTGATGCCTCTCACTCCTTTATCACCAAAAGAATCCTGTCTGTCTTCTTTGCACCCTCCCTTCAGTTATTTATTTACATATTGATAAGAACCCCCAAGCCTTCTCTTCTCCAGGCTGAACAGTCCCATCTCTCTCAGCCTTCCCTCAGCAGAGATGCTCCAGCCTCTCCAGGCTCTTCATGGCCCTTTGCTTGGCCCCTCCAGTATGTTCATGTCCCTCTTTCACTGAGGAGCCCAGAAGTGCACCCAGTTTTCCATGTGTGACCTCACCAGCGCTGAGCAGAGGAAAGGACCTTTGGGAACCAGATGGTCCTTTCTTTCCTTTCTTTATGCAGGCTTTCATTTAGTGCACCGCAGTAATAGAAAAGCTCTAGACTGCCAAAAACTTTCCTGTCCATAACACTTGCAAGTTGTCAGTCGTCTTGCTATGAGCTTGTTTTTCTTGTCAAAAACAGTGCTGACCACTTATGCTGGCTAAAGAACTGCAGCACTTGGTGCCAGAAGCAAACCTGCAACTGGATTAGTTACAGCTGTTGAGCCTTAACACCAAAAATCTCCCTTTGCAGAGGCACTGAAATACAGCACACACCCTTCTGTTCTGCCCTATCACACCATCACACAGCTCTGCATTTCCGTGGTGGTTTCCCTGCAATCAGGGTCAGTCCTCTGTGTTATTGGGCTCAGCATCACCAAACCCCTCCAAAAGCCCTTACAGCAGGGTCAGAATCTAAACTTGGGCAAGATGGATCGGGTTTTTTTTCCATTTTTCCTACCCAAAACATGCTAATTGAAAGCTACATTCAGATGATCAATATGCTCATTTCCCAGGAGGGATGTGTAGGTGGCACAGGAGCAGAGCTGGCTGCTCTCTCACCACCACACCTGGAGCCACCAGAGCACAGAGGCTGCAATTCCATGAGGATTCAGCTGCTGTCTCTCGTTTTCACAACTTAAAGTGCACAAATTTGCTATGCAACCGTACAGATAGAAGATGTCAAGGTCACAACCAGCAACTTTATGTCCCCAGTCAGGCAGTGTAGCAGTGACAGAGATTGAACACAAATTTACAGGTAGGCTCCAAGCAGAACAAAAAAAAAAAAAAAGCATCTTGATAAAAGTGTTTATTTCTGATTTTAAAACCTGGATCCTGAGAATTACAAATACACTGAGCAGTCTAGGTCCTGCTTTGGAAAGCAGCAAGAATTAAAATCCCTATGTGACAGGGACTAAGCATCCTTTTGCTCCTAGGCCTAAAATGTGGTTGTTACAAGGGACTGCCAGCAGACTTATTCTGGGAAACTATTTCTCTAGTTATTCTGAAGTGTTACATTTTGTTCTGGTTGTGGATGCATCACTGAAATCAGAAGGGATGACCTGCCCTTTCCACAAAAGATGAAACCCTAATGTCCTTTGTAAAGCAATAGGGAGGGATGGTGCAGGATTTAGCACAGTTGGGTTTATTTCACATTCCTTCTCAAATTCTTTCTACATTTATGAGCAAATCATCTTATTAGCATGAGCCTTTATTGCCTAAAATACACAAATACTTCCTTTCTCTGCAATCCTTTGTGTCTCTTGTCTGTTCAGCTTGTAAATTTTCTCTGTGTAAATGCAGTGTGTGGTACCATTACCAGGACTCCTGTACTGATGGCAATTCAAACACTACTGCAACAATAACTGTAGCCAGCTCACATTAAGTCACTGTATATTTGGTGTGGAAATGACAGTTTCAGTGGAATTAGGTGAGAAATTTATCCAAGAGTCTTTAGCAATATTTTAGACATGAATGCCCTTTTTATGTAAAGCAATAGTTGGAAGGATTAAGATCGGGAGGTTAATTTTTCCTAATGGCTAATTCATTGTTTTCTCATGATTCCAAAATTCTTTGGTAAAAGACACAGTCTGGACAGCTCACCATTAGCAATTTTGGAATGGAAAGTTAACCGCAAAACAGTCAGAGCTGGATATCTTGCAAAACTCACTCAAATACTGATTTCCTTCTGAGTCTTTTCTTCTAAAGATGCCAGACACATTCCTATCCATGTCCAACAGCTCTGTTTTCTGAGGCAGGAAGGCTTACACACACACACACATATCCGAGCAGAGACACACGCACACTCAGAAGAGGCAACTTAGAGCCTCTGCCAAGGAACACGTATGCTGGAAAATATATCGATTAAATAACTTGTTTTCTTATCACAGGCTAAGAACTCTTGTCCTTTGTAAGAAAGGGTTCTGCTCATAGGGGAGGCTAACACCAACGTTAATATTGATTAATGAGAAATTTTAATGATTTTTCCTTTGGTTTCTGAAATGGGAGGTCATTCCAACAAATATTTGGGAAAGAAGGGGATTGTGCTGCTAGGCCCTCCCAGAAGGAGAAATACTTTCTGTCAGAGAACTGTTGGAAAGCGAGGAGGGAAGGTGCCGTGAATACTTTTTGACATAAATCCCAATGTCTGGAATTTAAAATGAAATCTCTTGGTGTTCATCTAATGCATACACAGTTCGAATCTGCTTCCAAACCCTGTTTTTAAATATTGTTCTTAAATCCAGCTATGGAGCATGTTAACAAAACCTTTTTATTTCCAACAGATTTCTTCTTGGTCCTTCTGAAACGAGTTTGTGGTTCAATTTTGCATCCATCAGACACTCTGGCCATCTACATTTCCCCTGGGACACTTTCGTTATGGTCTTGCCATTTGGTGGTTTCATGGCTGTGAACTCAGGGAACCCTGGTCTGGCCGAAGCAAACCTTCTGTCATGAAGATCCAAGCACTTTTATTCAAATATAGAGAATTCTGGGGTTTTTGGGGGTAAATCTTTCATAGATTGAAGGTCACACGACTTCAGGGCACCTCGTGTTCAGGGGTGACCCAGCACAGAAGATGCTGCTCACTTTTTCTCATGATCAGCTCAAACCAAACATTGAGAGGCAGAATCTACCAAATGGCCTTGCCTTAGGCAAAATCTGCCCCAAAAAATCTTCTATCTGTTGATATCTGAGGGATACAGCACATAAATGGACCAGTGGTACGCCAGGGAAGGGCAGTCTTGGAAAACTGCCAGGCTGCAGAGTGGTTGGGATGACATTTCTCAGTCATGCTCTGAATTCTCATATTCCTCCATCCTGTAGAAGTGAAAGTCCTGCTACATGGAAATTGTTAGTTAGGCTTCCAGATCCTAAACAATTATTTTAAAAGAGCTATCTTGGGTTATTTATGGCACAGCTGCAATTAGAAATAAATGGCTATAAAAGTGTCATTGTTGGTATTTGGTTTAGGAGCAGCTTTCTTCTCTCTTTTTTTTTTTTTCTTCTCTCTGCTGTTGGGGAGTTTCAGCCTCACAAGCTCAGCCAGGGACCTGAGATTTAAATGGGGCAATTTCTGGCTCAATAACCATTAGCAGTACTGAACTTTCCACCAGATAGAATCCTCCATCTAGGCACAGATTTATATTGGAAGGATCAGAGCCTCCAGCATATAAATTCTTTCGAGGCCAGTACTGCCTATATTTATGTTTTTAAAGTATCTCACTAAAAGGGGCCTCGGAGCCACATTATATTGGAATTAAATGTTATTTTTAAATCAATGTGTTCCCAAATCTTTCATGCCATTTTGGCCAACCCCAGGCATTACTCTTGATAGAAAAACAACAATTTTATTTTACTGGTTAAATCATTCCTGATACCTTTCAATGAGGCAGTGACCAGAGACAGAAAAAATACAGCAAGGAAAAGTATTTGAAGCTTCAACTAGGAAGTCCAAATTTGGAGGAATGGATTTTGTGCCATACAAATTTGGTTACTGCAAGTTTGAGACTGAACTGTATCATTATATTTTATAGTACTATAAAATGAAAAAACTGTTTTTAACGAAACCAGTCCTAGCTGTCCCTTTTGGCTTGTCAAGTCCAAGCGTGCTGTGCACAGGATATAATTAGCTTGATGCACAAACTAGTGAAATAAATGGCCTTTAATGAAGCTCAGGGTGTCCAAAGAAAAGAGTAGCCAAAGCTAAAAAAAAAAAAAGGCAATAGAACAGGAAGTCAAATAAAATTTCTTCTTGCAAATGATGTTTTGGCACATTTTTCTCATTTTGTCTCTGGATGTTTCTTTTTTTTTTTTTCTTCTTCTCCTTTTTCCTTGATTGTTCATAGCTTCCAGGAAGGCAAACATCCTGCAGGCACAAACTTCCCTGGTGAGGTGAACTTCCCACCATGTCCCGAATGGCTGCCGTTTCCTATGTTCCCTCAAAAGAAGCAGCCTTGCCAGCTCTCCCCTGGCCCCCTGGCTTGCACCATGGGCTGCTTGCAGAGGGTGCCTATTGGCCAGGTAGGCTCCAGGCTGGGCAAGCTGAGCCTCAAGATGGGAGTCAGGCCCTCTGAGCTGCCCCCTCTTCACTGCGCAGTAATGTCATTATCTGCCTTCCTTTTTCCTTGTAAGTGAAAAAACTCTTCCAGATCCTGCTGACTTCTGCTTCTGATTCTTTCTCTCCAAGAAAGTGCAAGTTCAGTCCTGAGCTTCATGAGCTGTTTCCTCAGGAACTGTCATTTCGAGAGGGACTTGTCTGGCTTCAAGTGACTTCAGTTCTTAAGTGCGTATAATTCGTAAAGAGCACAAGTCTCATGCTGACTGTACGCATCCTGTGTATGTTCCTACTGAAAGGCCTTTCTTCTTCCATAATGTACTGAAAAAGGAAATTAATCACAAAACACAAGTCTCCATTACTTGGGTAGAGTGCAAGGGTCTTCTTACCTTTGTTCAAAGAAACTTTTGGCTCTGAACCCTGGACCATTTGAGCTCGTGGCATCCTTTCCACTGCCTCCAGCGGCACTGCGTTTGGCCTTTGGACATTTATGCTGTTACATGGATCTAAGAGTCATGGGTGAGCCAGGAGAAGGGTCTCCTCCAGCCCACAGGGTCACGGGGTCTGATCCTCACTTAGTCGAACACATAAAACAACAGCATCAAAAGCTCATAACAGAGGCGAAGGTTGGAGGTTAAAAGAACTGTCTGCCTGTTTCATAGAAATCCAAAAGCAGTTGTGCAACTGCAAACACATTAAAGTGTGAGTCAGCCCCGCACTTGGAGGGAAACACATCCCATGGTGGACAGATACAGTGAGTAAATGGATCACACAGCCCACTGCCAACCCCCACTGCTGCTATTTTAGGTCTCTTCCAATATATTATTTGTAAAACCATGTATTTGAACCAACTCTTGTGCCATGAAGTGGGGTGCAACTTGCCTGTATGTTGGGGTTTTGCCCCAGACCTCATTATTTCTCCTGCTATGCCCACAGTTTCTTACTTTTCTATGACTTAGCTCCCATTTTTCTTAACACTGCCTACTTTCCCTCTTTTAAGCTTCCTCTTCCTCCCTGCTCACACCTCCTCAATCCCAATGCTTGCAGTTACTCTCTTGTAACTTTCACACCAGTTAGTATCCTTCTGACCAAAAAAGATATTTAGGAGCTCTGTTGCTTTCTTTTCACCCAATCCCACACTCCATGTTTTCTTCAACTCTGTGCCAGTAAGAGTACTCAATTATTTGTGTTATTAACTGGCCTGGTCTGTGTCCGTATTTATGCTAGGTTTTTTTCCAGTTCAGTCACTATCCTCACCTACCCAGTTTGATGAACTGTTCCTTTGTTTTTTCTAAGGAGCATCTTCATTAAATGCTCTTTTCCTTAACACATTTGTGGAAAATCCATCCTGGTGGAAGGTCAGCTGCTAAAGACCTGCTTTCTTCACTGGAAAGGTGGAGGTGAGCTAAGCCACTGATGAAAGATTGCTTTAAAGGCAGTATTTGAGCGGTTACCTTCTACTAACAGGTGAAGCCAGCATCCCCTTGCTCACCTTGTTACATGCAGCTTGTGGCAACATCTACAGCAGCAGTCGGTATATGGGAGAAATACAATTTCAGCTCTAAAATTTTACACACTGCAGTTACGAACTGTGAAACTATGGCAGGTTTCCACCCGGAAACAGCTGGACTTGCCTGTGGATGAAGTAAGCCCTGCATTTTACATCTATACTTGTCTTATCTACCATAAGGCAAGGATTTCTGGAAAATGAATCAGTAGCTGCATTAATACACAAAACCATTCTGCTATCCTAGCAATAAGTGCCATAGAAAGTCATGAAATTATCACACATATCCCATGATCCATTTGCATGCAGATTTTCAAACCCAGTTTGGCATGTTTTCTCGGAAAATGTGAGGTTTCAGGTGAACATGCCATTTAGTTGTTAAAATATTGCCTTTTCACAGAGCAGGATTAAATGTGTCTTGGATGCCAATCAGCTCACTCGGTGAAGAGAAAGAGCAGACCAAGCTCTTGAAGTGTTAAAAAGCTCCTTAGGTGCTATCCACCTTCCTGCTTTCCTTAAGCAGCCAGCCTGTTGGGTAGCTGGCTTTTCTCTCCTTGCAAAAACACTTGGGCATGTGAAGTGAATGGCTTGAGCAAAGCAGCTTGCAGCAGAAGCCTGTCACTTCTTCCCTGGGAGCAGGACTAAAGTCTGTGGAGACAGAAATAAAAAATTAAAGGTTAATATTTTGGCTCCAAAGTCCTTCTGGCAGACTTGAGATTATCTTTGGATGTGTCAGGAAAAGTTTTTGGGAGAGACTCCAGAGCCAAGCATTTCTAAAGTGATGAGCGGTTTTTGGGAAACTCAGCTGTGCAGTGTCCAGCTTGAGAAAGAGGGATCTAATAGTTCACCTTGTGAGAAATCAGGTCCCTTTGCAGGGAGGGAAGGACTTAACTCAGTCCCCCACTCCCTACACATAAGAGCAATGAGCAAATGCTTCTCAAAGTATTTCTCCCCAGTAAGACATCTCAGCAAGACAATTCTCATTTCAGCATGAACGGCTGAGCCACGTTAGCATTTGAGATGTTTTTGTGTTTCCGCTATTGAGCTCTAATTGCTTTCAGTGAAATCACTCCCAGTGGAAAATCAACAAAACTTTTGTCACTTCCTTCAGTTGCACCGAGATTTCTCATATGTGAGGGCTTAGATGTCAGCCTGCCTCTTCAGAAAGGCCTGGGAAACCACTGACATGAGGACACACCATGCTTGAACGTGTTCATCAGTCAGAGCTCAAAGGTGGCTTCATTCAGGGTAAAACGATTCTCCCTTCCCTAAAGAGCAAATGAGGAGCTCCTCACTGAAATCTGTGGGGTAAATATAGTATAACAGAAGAGAAAGTCTGTCTAAAAATCAGCCTTTAAAGTGTACTCTAATTTTATAGACATTAGCTTGGATCTGGAGTGTGCTGGAGAGAAAGACTGCAGCTTAGAAGTTGTACTTAAAATGTGAAGGGAGATCTTGGTAGTATGGGAGATAAAACTGAAAAAAAGCAGATCAAACATTGCCATGCAGTTAGGCACATAACTCAGCTGTGAATCCTCTGCTACTCTATCTTCAAGGCTGGTCTGCCTTTCCTCCAATCCTCTCATATAGCCATAGGTTGAAAACACACACCTGAAATGTAGGAGACCAAATCCAAGATTTGAAAACAATAGCCCTCCTCCAGCTCATCTCTCCCTTTGTCCGCCAGCCTGATGGATATTTGACTGTGTACAGAAAGTGACAGGACTTCACTAGAGGGTATCTCTTCAATCACCTAAAGGTTATCTGACCTCGCAAACAAAGCATGAACTGATAGCCCAGGTTCTCTGCAAGGACACATGTCATGCAGCTGGTCTCAAAGGGCCATGCCCCAGTTATCTGAACATGCCTTTGGTCCATAGGTAGGACTGGGAGAGGAATGGCTTGTCTGGGAATCCCATGAGGTTCATGCACGTCTCCAGGTTTCCGAGCTCTGCCAGGTCGTGGCAGATGTGCTTAGACTTTCTAGCAGAAAATTAGGAACCTGCTGTGTCAGATGGCAGCTGAGAAGAAGTTTGGAGCACCGCAGCAGAGCCCGTGTGCTGAATTTAGGCACCTCATCATCCAGATCATTTCCCAAGGCCTATCTGGAATTTAATTCCTTCATTTCCCTGAAATGCTGCTCTGAGTTCAGACTTGCAAAGAGGCAGAGCTCAGGTTCAGATGGTAAAGCCTCAGGGAGCTCTGCTGCACCACCACATCTCCAAGTGCTGTGGTCCAGAGGTGTCCAGCATTCAGACGTGCAAGATTCACACTTCTTCAAGCTGGTTGTGGTCTGCCCAGCACTGTGAGAGCTAATTATATTTCTTTCACTGAGAAACTTTCCTTCCACAAGCTAATCAGGGCAGGGATGGCTGCATCTGTTGATTAAGGAGAAACCTTTGATTAATTGATCCTTTGTGGATGGATCAGGGCAATAGCAACTTGGTTGTTGAAGGAACACACAAGCTCCAGACTCCAAGTTGGCCACCTCCCACTTCTACTACACCCTCGACACTCAGCCTGTGTGAGCCTTTTTTCACCCCCAGACTCTGGCAACAGAGCAATGGAAAACAGAACACTTTCAGCATGTAGGAGTGTTTACTCTTGTCATGACACAATTTGGGATTTTCCATTTGAGCTTGAAAAACAAACCCTAAACAGAATTTATTAGGAAAATAGTAGCTATGAGGTAAACTTGCATCAATGAACGCCAAGAGGTCAAACAGACGACACATGACATTTTGGTTGAATATTCTGTGTGTTCCTAGAAGCAGTGTGAAAACTGTCTCACAGAGTATTTGCTGGAACATTATAGTGACTGGGGAATAGGGCGAGTCCAGAAAGTTCCTGAAAGCAAAGCCTTATTCTGCTCAGTTATTACAGAGGCCTTTTCTTTATACACCAACACCGAGTGCTCCACATGCCAAGGCTGGGGAATGCCAGGGCATGCAGACACCGGCATGGCCACGTCGTCAGCAGGAACCAGAGGATGCAGGACAGGCTGGTGCTGCAGACATCCCTGCTCCAGCCTGGGTGGAGAATAACTCTGATTTTTCCCATGCTGCTCCCAAATTAAGCAGTCATAATTCCTCGCGAAAACAGCCCTAACCACTCCGCCAAAATGAGAGATTCACAGACTCTTCTGGTGAGGGTGCTCTGCTTTCGTGAATGGGGGCAGAAATCCACTCAGCCAGCAAGAGGGGAAGCAAAACTAATGATGAAACCTGAATATGAGGAAGAGGAGGGTAACCATCCTTCCTTGCTTCAAGTAAAGTTCATATCACAGAATCATAGAATCATTAATGTTAGAAAAGACCTCTAAGATCGAGTCCAACCATTAAACTATTAACTGATTGTTGCCCTCAGTAATTATGAACCTTTATGCTGCATGTCTCTCATCTTTACATCATACTCATTTTTACTCTTGCCTTGTTTTTTAACTCCGTGAGTTCTGTTTTCAAGATGAATTTCACATGCCATGAGATTCATAATGAAGATCACAAATCAGACTATTTATTCCTTTATTTAGGCAGCAGCTGGAGATTGGGTAAATCCTGTGTTGTCAGAGATCTGCATTCCTGGGTTACTATCTGTCTACCAAAATCTGGCTCTTGTCCATCTACAGGATGCCTTGGCATCATCCAAATAGAAACATTTAATACAAAAAATATGATACATAACAATATGTTGTAATAGTTACTCTGGTTTAACATGTTCCAATAATGCTGCAAAATTTATGTTTATTTGTTATGTCCCCTTTCCTTCTACCCTGCTTATTGTTTTAGTGTTAATGATGCCATTTCCAGGTCTGCATTTCCAGAGATTATTCTCCCCGGTTTACATTGTAGTACAGAGTGTTTGCAGATGATGAATCAAATATACTGAGTTTATGAGAGGGGAAATGAAGAAAGTCACCAACTGAGACAAACTGGGCATATTATCATCTCTGTTATCACTAGAGCACCCCAAGGATGTTAAGGCTTGAATGTTGTGTAGAACTATTTTGCAGAGAGACAAAACACTACAAAGTGTCCTCTCCCTTCAGTAAACAGAGAAAATACTCCTACAAACACGAGCTATTCACAGACAATGGGTTGAAACCCAGTGATTTAGGAGTACTCACATGCCAGGATTGAGTGTGCTGGTTTTCATGGCTGTGATAACCACACCGGGATAACCAAAAGGTCTCTTGTAAGCTGCAAATGCTACATAACACTGAGGTGTGCACAGGGACCCATGGAAGACATCAAGATGTGATTCAGTATTTTTCTGCGTATCTCTCTTATGAGATTCAAATTCACATGCTTTATGAGGCTTAATTTACATTGATGGAAAACTGGAAAATAAGTAACACCACAGAGAAGGAGAAAGGTGGGAAAGATAAGATGTTTCAAATGATGGAAAAAATTTCCAGCTGCATCTGAATAACGTTGGAGGGTAAAGCCACAACTATATCAGCACATATCCATGGACTGGACCATAAACAGATGACCAGGTGTACAGACTACAGGTCACATCATGATGGCTGTCTGGGAATGTTCTGGTGTGACAGATAACCCCTGCTGCTTAGATTGACCTCACATGTCAGCACAGGTAAGAACATTTACCCAGAGTCAGAGGTAAAATGAAGTAATTTCCTGATCACTCTGCCATGCCCTGAATCTCAAGTCAGAAATGTCAAGTAAATTTGAAAAATAGGAGTTTGACTTATAGTCATTTTTTCTTTGCAACATCTGTGATAACTTAAGATGCCCAGTAAGATTTCAAAGTTGAAATCCTGTTAGGATCAGAGTGTATTTGAGCATCCAGACTCCAAAAGAACACAGGTGTTCAGGTGTGCTTATGTGCGAAATTCAGGTGCACCGAGTCCTTCAGATATAACCCTAAAGTTTTCCACTAAACATTTTGACTGATACTGTCAACTACATTTCCAACAATAGCCTTTCTGCTAGGCACCTAATTCAAACTGAAATCTGGTAGGGGTGAACCACTTCTATGAGCAGAGGTCCAGTGCCAAGCTCCTAATCAGACCAGCAGGGATGTAAAGATACAGCCAGGTTCTCCAACATCCCAGTGGCTGGAGAATAATCTTTTACAAGAGAATAAAAAACTTAAATCCTGGGCTCTGGTAACTTTTTCCACATATGTATGTCATACAGATTGACATGTAATGATCTCCAGATTTTGGATGAACACTGAATTGAGATGCTTCAGTCACTGGGCTATCACTACCCCATGTTTCAGGGGGTAATTGCAAACACAGACCCATATTTAGCCTTTCCTTGGTGTTAATTAGGAGGGCTGCCCATATGTTGACTGGTCCACACCCTTTCTTCAGTGGCCTGTGAAGTGCATGGGCCACAGCCCCCAAATCACTGGTCTGGATCTCTCTCTAGAAGTTAAGCATCTCAGGCTGAGCATCCAAGTATCTGACCTTTTTCAAACTAAATCCTTTATTAGTTCTAGCTCTGAACCTCCAAATACACCTGAATATTTGATAATTAGAGTCAGGGAAAATCTTATTCCATCCCTGTGAAGAGCCGCATCTGCACCTCTGCAAGACCAACGGAGAATAAGTGCCTGGTTGAGGCAACTGTCAGTGGCAGAATCTGACACTCAGATGTTAGACATTTGTGATGAGGGCTCAGTTTTAACTACAGGGCTTTAAAATATCGGTTTGGAACAACTAGGTCTAGCCACTGCTGACATGGGGTAGCATGGAGCTCTAGGGCTGAGATGAATAGGATAGAAGAATTCAGTCCTCTCTGCTCTCTTCCAGCAGAGCCCAAATCCTGCCTTGGGCACCCTGGCCAGATCTGATAAGTGTGTGGAGGCATTCCTAACAATCCCACAGCAGATCCCATCAAAAAGACAAATGGTGGTTAACGCAGTTCCCCACCCTCCCATTCTTTGATGCTGCCCCCCTCCTCATTCACCCACACCAACCCTTGATGCAAATGGGTCAAGACTCACTCTCCATATGGGGCAATGAATGCTATTTTTAATTTTTGAAAGTTAAACCATCTCTGAAGCTGGATTAGTGGTGGAAGATCCCCCTAAACTACAGGCACGTAAACTGAGGGTGGACAGCTGCTCTGTCGTTCCTGGCTGGGAACCCAACCCCTAAACACACTGGATGTACATACATGGCTTCTTGGCTGCCCCTTTTGTGCCCATCTGTCACGATGGCACACTGCCTGCTTAGAAGTTGGTCTTTGCCCTTGGGTAACACACCAGGCAAGGGTGGATGTATAAGGACAGCAGGCACGTGGGGGCAAGAGATTTCTTCCCCAGGAAAGGCCTTCTCTTGCTCTGCCTGAACCTTGCAGCTTGGTGTGGTGGTCCATCCTCGCCCTCCAGGTACACCTGTTTCATTATTGCCCTCCTAATAAGTAAGGGAGCCAAGGAGAAGAAAAGGAGCCTGGAAAGTTCTGGCTGTCAACAATGAGCCAGGTTGTATTACAGAACATTCCTGAAATACATGCAGCCACCAATGGGTGGGACCATCCTGTTGATCCCACCCACTGCAGCTCTGCGTAACAGGCAACAGGACCAGGGGACAAATCAAATTTCAAAGGATTGTGCACATCTGAGCCCAAGATACCACTTGCACATTTGCCTCAAGAAGAGAGCCAAGGGACACAACCCTTCCTGATCTTTAGTAGGGTACACAGTGCCCTTTCACAAGGGAGCATGACATGAGTAACTATGCCAGTGAAAAGTGGGGATTTTCTTATGTTCCTTTCAGATGTATTCATTTCCCTTTGTAAAAACTGGGAGAATGCATTTAATTTGAAGACTGAGGGCTTTATGGGCTTCTCTTTTCCCTTGCCCCAAAGATTTTTTTCCCAGAAGCAAAGATCTTGAGTCTGTAAGACAAGTAATTTTTGGCTTGATGCTGAAAAGAGCATGCATTGATCTGCCTTTGTATTTGTAATGCTCAGACTTCAGCTCAGATTGAAGCCTTGGTCATTCTTCAGGACAGCTTCTGTCCTGGGAAGCATAAAATATAAACACACCATATGGAAGAAGGCAAAATAATAATATTATCCTGCAATCGACTACCAAGAACTAGATAAAATGACTTATCTGTGCTCACAAAAGAAAGTTTTATTTTGGTAAAGCCAATGAGATATCAACAAGATAAGGCTTCCTTTGTTAGAATCATCTCAAATACATTTGCACCACTTCACGTTGGTAAAAATGCTGCTTTTGCAGCTTTTCTCTCTAAACCTTTCCCAGCACCTTATGATTATATTTCAAGCTGAGTTTCTAAGTTCAGCAAAAGCTTAAGGAAAAGGAAACTGTTTTGATGTCACCCGGGAAGCTGTCATCAGAGAAATGATCCTCCAGAATCCAAGGTCCTGGCTGAGGAGAGCAGGAGCATGTTGGACCCAATGCATGGTGCCAGTGAGGGTGCTACGACCCTCTCACCCACTGCACTCTCCCAGTAAATCTGCACCTATTTCTACACTGCAAAGCAGCTTCCAAGCCCTGTGTGAGCTCCGGTGCCCAAATGACCGCAGCGGGTCAGTGCACTCCGGCTCCACCAGCCCATGGACAGGCGGCTGGCAGCCCTTCAGAGGCCATTCCTGCACGATGATACACATGTCCCCAAGGGTAGGGCTTGGAAGGGTAACTGAAGGTCTGGATCCCACTGAAATCCTATAGTCTCCTTGTCCCCCAGGCTTCCACATAAATTGGGAATAACAGGAAATCTCTAGCTTAGAGGAGTGCTATGAGGCACTTGGATACTGATGTAATTACATCTATTTATGTACTTCAGGTGGACGGATCTGATGTATTACCCGCGATGGCCCTCTTGCAGTCCAGACCAGCCTCCAGCCTGTGCACACTTTGCTGGAACACACTGGCCCGTATCCCATCACTAACAGCTATTTAGAGTGCGCCTTGAGACTCTCTGGTGGAGCCTCTATCGTTCTGTCACCAGCATGAGACAACATTTTAATGAAAGCACACAGTTGTCTCACCACAAACAGCGAGAAGCCCTTGGTGTGAACTCTGTCTCTGGGATTGTGGTGCAGGGTGCTGTCCCACAGACCTCCGAGTCTGGCTCGGCCCCAGGAGCCAGGAGTGGACAACGTGTACAGTTTCTGACCGTAGGCCATTTCCCTCACTCTAATTAAGTCTGACAAGCTCAGTTTCTCCTTACACATTGAGCTCATGTGTTCCCATATGAGAAAATTTTATTCCAGCTGCCATTGTATAATCAGAAGTATTATAGGTTTTGTTCTTTCTTGCCAGATAGTGTTTTTTCTCTAATTGGATCCATAAGAATGCCCTTACCTCTGAGATGAGTCAGACTTTTGCCAAGTCTAATGTCTGCAGAGGGGACCCAAGCTCATTTACACCTTACAAAGTTGTGCTTTTAATCCAGCAAAATGATTTTATCATTGTGTTCTTTGGATGAGTGATATGAGATGGAAGCCACCTAAGTGACCTCATAACTCTTAAGTAGTTAATGACATAAACTCCTCTTCCTAGAAAAATCTTCCTTCAGTGTTGTGTCTGCTGGCTGTGCTTTGTAAAATGCTGGGGCTAACAGGTGCCTAAATATCAGTGGGTGCACACCTTGTTGGTGAAACAGCCAGAGAAATGCCTCTTGTGTGCAGGCTGGCAGGATTTAACTGTAGGTGAGATGTCTTGGTGTCCAACATGTTCCAAGTTTAGCTGGTTGTGCTCAGAGTACACTTTGTCTATATGTGTATATATATGTATATACACTCTGGTGCCCCACAAGCCATCCTTAACTTCTCGCAAAACGTGCCAGGTAGCTCACAATAGATCTAACTCAGCTTCTCAGTCTTTCGGTGTCCTTAGGCACAAGGAGTACTCATGTAAAGGACCCTTCCTCCCCTGTGGTGGTGCCTCTCTACGTCTTGACCACTGTGAAACTCATACCATGAGGTGAAATCCGAGGTCGTTCACACATCCAAGTCCCCACAAAAATGATGTCTCCAGACTTCAGCTGCACACAAGACAGCAGCTGAGCCAGCGCTGGAGGATCTCACTTTTGCACTTAGGACTACAGAGAGTTTCCTATTCATTTCGTGGAGCAAAGTCAAAAGCTCAGATACTTCTTTTCCAAAAGGCCTCCTGTTTGTTAAATCATATTTCTGTTGGCAGCTGAGGGCCTTTGACCTCTCTGAGCAGCAAGTTCTTTCCAGAAGAAAGTTTATATCTCTACTGGCTAGTTCATTGCCACACAAAGATCACTTCTTTGTTACGAATAGGTAAAGCGTGGTTAAAAACAAAAACACAAAGGAAACTGGTCCTTTTTGGGCAGGAAATCATGGAAATTCAGCTGAGTGAAGTCACTGAAATGCTGCTGCTTACAGTGACATGAGACAGGAAAGGCACAACACAAGGCTGCGATGTGATGCTGCCAGGTAATTGCTGGGGCTGAAATCACTCCTGAACCAAAGATCCATGGAATCTAAGGCTAAGGGCTGCCAGTGCTGCCTGAGCCTTTTCTTAAAGATTTGAATGCCAAACAGATCTAGCAAAGCTTTTTGAGTTAAGGTAGGTTTGAGGAACTCTACCCTACAGGTAGGGTAGGCAGGCAGCTATGCTACAATTTCAGGCTGGCTGTAGGGATGACACAGAAAGAAAGGGGAGAAATACAGGGATATGTCCAGGATGTCTGCCTTACACAATACCTTCCAGAAGAAAGGCCAAGATTTCTAACTTCTTGGACATACTCACCCAAAAACTTGCCAAAGCTTTTCATTCTCTGTGCTGTGAACAGGAATAAGGTAATGGTAACGAGAGGTGAAATTCAATTAGGTGGAACAAAAGGGACCTTTTATGGATTTTCCATCATAAATCCTTGACTCAGATTTTTTTGGGGGGAGGGTCGGGGTGGGAAATCATACTGTTTAAAGAAATGAGGCATAACTTATAAACTGGTAACGGTGATTAAATAAATATAAATCTGCACTTAGTGAAAATCTGGTGCAAATGCAATAGCAGCACAATCTGCCATTGTCCTTTTGCCAGAAAGACTGCTTAAAAGTAATGGGTAAAAAACTGCTCTTATTTAGGCATCATCTAGGCACCAGATGGATGCCAAATGGCATTTGGGATTTTAAATCACAGTCTGTGCACTAAGTTCAATGAATCTCAAGCAAGGGACCACTTCCATTCCTTAGAACCTCTACACTTAATTCATGCTGACTTCCATCTTTTCCTGTCTCAATATAATGAGGAATTACAAGGCATAAATCTGGGCTTTGTCCATTGATACTGAGAGGATGGACTTAAATCCTACTGATGTCAGGGCAGCTACTGTAAATTTAGACCCTGAATACTCTCTTCATTATATTACTTGAATTTTTCCCTGGCACATCTCAGAACCTTTTAACTATATAAATATTGTCACACAGACGCTTTCATGCCACTGTATAAATCAGTGGTGCTTCTACATCACAAAATCTGTTTTCCTCCACCCTCAAGAAACCCTGAATAGCAAAATGAGGAAAGTGAGCATGCAATATCTCTGTTTTCTTTCCTTTCTTTATCCTTGGGTTGTGGGTCCAGAAAGAACAGGGTCATGATCTCATCAAAAAAACTTCTGGCAGGTGAACCAATTTTACCTGGTGGTGTGGGCAAAGGCAATGGGGGATGTCTCAGGGCTTTGGGGCTGCCAGAACTGGGGAGTTTTCTGCCCTCGCTTTGACTAGGCCCCTACTGGACTCAGGAGGAGCAGGACTCTATTATGTCCTACATCCCACCATCCAGTTTCACTTTACTTCAGGACCAATGATGCTTCTCAAAAAAACCTTTGTCAGAGCCATGGTCTCTATGCCCCGCTCTGGAGCCTTCATAGCCTTTGGGTTATAGATTTTCCTCTGCAGCCCCAGCCAAAGAAATGGTTCATTGCTCAGCATTTTTGCACAAGCAAGGCCTGCCATATCCCCTGGCACTGCAGTCAGACATAGAGCTGATATGAACACTGGATCTGTTTCTTCGTGTGGTGGATGAGCTGGAGCCGTGGCCCCCAAGAGGTGTGCAGAAATGTCCCTTCCAACTCAAGATATTCCATGATTCTATGCTTCTCTCCATGCTGGGTCATGATACTCCCTATCTCCCTCAGGAGAAAAGAAAATGGGTCCTGCACTGATTACTTAGCTTAAATTTCTCTTCCCTGAAGAAGAGAATACGGCAACAAGAATGTCTGTCTTCTTGTAGGGTCCAAATCCCTTTGGTAGAACAGCTTTTGTACATAAAAAATAACACATATGCTTTATTACATAAAATCACACCCCACCCACTTCAGAAGAGGGAACCACATATTTTTCCTTTCCTCCAGAAGCCCACAGCAACCCAGGCCTTGGAGGAAGAGGATGTGGCCACAGAAGTCACCCATCATCAGGCAGCATTTACTGGTCCTGCCCACAGACACGTTGGTCACATGTACGCAAGAGCTCGGAGAATGGCCCATGGCAAAGTGTACAATTTAAAACCCATCCAGTTACATTCTTGGAAACATACTCCCCTAAGTCAAACCAAGAAAAATATGTGTCCCAAACAGCAGCAAAAGGCACAAGGAATTGCTTCACTCTTCTATGGCTCCAGCGCTGCATCATGGCCAGACAAAGAGGGAGGCATGGGAAGGGCAGGATGCAGCCTTTTTTGTCACCTTGGAGGAGGCTTGAGAGTCCCTCGGTTCAAGGAGGAGAGGTCACAGCATCAGAGCTGTCCTCAGCATATCACCTATAAAGACGGCAAGCTGATTTCCTACAGGACTCAGTCTTGTTCTTGGTGAAATCAGTGTCAGGACTTCTCCTGACTCTTACTGAATGAAGGCTCACACAGTGATTCCTGGGTACAATAGGTCATCAGTGTGTCCCCAGTGTCCAGCTGTCCTCACAGCAGCACACCTGTGCACTGGTGACACGGTGAGTCCACCACAGACACAGTTATATACTCACATATTCACCCATTCACAGACGTGACATCTGCAAAAAATCTGTTTTTAAACACGATGATGGAAATGAGCCGTGTATCTTTAAGAAGGTGGAGGCTTCTTTTAGAGAAACAATGATTTTTTTTCATCTTTTCAAAGTGTGAACAAAAGACTGGTAGTTTGAATTAATGTTCTTTTTTTGCAGGGGTCATTATTTACAATTTCAAGAATAGAGATCTTAAGACAAAATCAAATTCAACCTGTTCTTTAATCGGCCTTTCTTAGAATCTCTCTTTTCTTTGTAGACATGTCCACTAGTCCTTAACCTGATTTATGTGATTGGTCAATTGTGAATTAATGAAGGGGATAAAATGTTTTCTGGAATGCTAGGATAATCGACAAATAGTAATGACCAGTAACTGGACCACAGCCAAGACAGGAACTTAATCCCCTGAAGTCCAAGGGTATTGTGAAGTTGTACTGAAGTGGGAACTGAAAGAAACCAGTTACATCATTCCATTTGCGTCCTTGGATTGGGACAAATGCGCTCACTCCAGAAAGCATATTTGAAGACTAATTATACAGGGAGAAAACAAGCTAAGAAGGAATTTCTCTACTTCTAGGCATATGTGGTTTCAAGTGCAGTTTAAGGAGTTTAATCCTCTTCATTCCTGGCAACACTTTACAGTTTGATGCATTCAGTGCAGGTTGTTTCTCTCAGAGGTCACATGCTCTGGTCCCATACCTCTGCCTTCCTTAATGATGCAGAGCAGCTCCCTCACCCTCTGTCAAACATTTCGCCTGAATTCTCAGTGGCAACACAACAGCTGAATGGTTCAGCTGCAAGGATTAAAAAGGTGAGTTTAAAATGCATGTGTATCCATTGAGTATAAAATTTAAATTAGAATACAGAGACACCCTTGCTTGCTCTGCCGTGGATTTCATACAAAGGTCAGAATTCATCACTGCTGGATCCCCACTGAATTAAGCAGAGATGAACTTGGAGCTATTCAGTAAAGCCAAGGTTTCTCAGCCTGGCTGTTTCTGGTTTTGAATGCACACCTCAGGACACATTGTGGGGGAGAAGGGGGACAGAGGATACTTCGATGGTCAGTGTGAGGTCGTTGAATTGAAAAGGAAGCCCTGATCAAAGCTCATGAGTTCAGCAGCTCAACAGGGACCGAAGCACAGCACCTGCAAGACAACCAAGAAGTGAGTTACCACACCTTTGGCGGGTGGACTGTGGGCAGCCCACTCGCGATAGCAAGAGGACAAAGGGGACACTAAAATATCCCCTCTGCCTGTGCTGGGTATCACCAGCACCGAGGAGCTTCCCAGGAGTAGAGGGAAGACAACATACTTTGCCCTTGGCCTCTGAAGTTTAGAAGCTAGAGCAGGTTCCCAGTGAGTTACATTTTATATGTCCCAACAAAGAGGTTCATTGACTCAGTCCCTGTACTTAGACCGTGCAACACATCTCCCAGAGGGGATTTTGGGGATACTGCAGGATGAGCCCTTCAATATCCAGTCAACAACCAGATGTTCAGTAATGTTTTCTCAAATACACATCATCTCAGATCTTAGATCTTGTTGGAATGGAAAAAAAAAACCTACAAACAAACTCAAGTGACAGAAACTCTTCATGGACTTCCAAGTTAACACCCTCCTATGTGTTTTTGTGCTGCTTAGGCTCATTTTTCTTTCAATGAGTGGTTAATTTTTATACCATTTTAAGGATATTTTTCCAACAAGAGGCCCTGGAGAGCCCATGTTGCACATGCAGGTGGATTGTGAGTTCACTGGGGAGAGGACTGAGGGGTTTTTGCCTCATTTGCACCTCAGACAGTGGGTCCTGATTTCACTGCTATGCCTAATTCATGTAATTGATGGGCAAATAATTGAATAGCTTAAAATGCCTAGGAAGGCCCAGGAGAAGGTTCATATGGAGCCTTTCCTTTCCTTACAGGAACAGTTGGGGTCTGTAATGATGTGAGTGTTGAAGGGAGCAGGAGATGATGTTTGTGGTAATGAGATTTCCAGAGTCAGAGGCCAATGGGGAATCATAAAGGAGAATGAAGTGAGACATGAGGAGTGAGAAGAGATTAATTAGTGGTAGAGAAACATCCTCTTGGGACACTTTAACAAGCCAAAACCCTCATCTATGTAAGAACTGTGTTAATAACGCATGGCAAAGCACCAGACAGGCCAGCACCATTGTCTGCATCCAAACATAGAAGCTCTTGGTCAGTCCTGGCGACTCTTCCTCAGTCGCTTTTCCCTGTCTGGCTCTGATTTGAACTTGTGGACTACTCACCACCCCAAGGTGAGTGGCCATTAATGAGCCAGGTTCCTCTTCCATATGCCCCTTGCTCCTCAGCACCAGTTTCTTTATGCCTCGCTCTGCATATTGCTTCAACAACTTTGCCTCTTCATTAGCATTTCAGCAAGCTAATTGCTGTTCTCCCACGAGCTGGCTGGACAACTGTATGGGCCAGGCAGCTGCATCTCTCTTCTGTTCAGGGATTTGTTGATTAAAACAGTTACCTCATCCAGTGTGACCCTAGGAGCCCCAGCTTCCCTTGCTGCTGATGAGAAGCACATGTCGGTGGGTCTGGAGCGTTTCACAGCAGAGTTCATCCACAAGACGAGGGAATGGACAAGAAGCAGGAGGGCTCTGGCAGTGCAAATTCCTTCTTGCCATGGGTTCAGGACAGATCCATGGAGACTGATGGCAATCAGCATAATAGAAAACACTGCCAGTAGCCCAGGATCCCATTTAAGGCAAAATTAATCAATAGATGTCTTCAGAAGACAAGGTCCTTCTCTAGAAAGATTGAGAAGGATGGTGTTGGCTGGGTGAGGTCTGGGAAGTTAAGGGAGAAGAGGTGGTATTTAACTCCAATTTGCTAAAACAGACTTACAAGAATTATTGTAGAAATGCCTTGGGGAGAAATAGAAACTCTTCTCATCAGGTTTGTGTGTGGTGTACTAAGGACATTTACTATGTGTTGCATAAATTCAGGAGAGTTCTGTCTGCTCCATGTGTCAGAGGTTTCAGATGAAGCTTTTGTTACTCATCAGCTTTCCAATACCCTGAACAAAGCTAGAACTCATTAGGTTACAGCCCAAGGTGCTCAGCCTCATCTCCACACATTTTAGTCACAGAAAAGGCTTGGAAGAGATATCCAGAAAGGTTTTAATTATTCATTTATTTCAGTCCTAAATGCCATATTAAGGTATAGCCTATTAAGGTTTAATCTGAATTGAGTTTAAATCAGGAATACAATTGGTCTCAAGGTGCACCTGGGGAGGTTTAGATTAGATAATAGTAAAAATTAACTCATGGGAAGGATTGTCAAGCACCGGAACAGGCTGCCCAGGAAAGTGGTGAAGTCACCGTCCTTTGAAGTGTTCAAAAACCACATGGATGTGGCACTTAGGGACATGGTTTAGTGCTGACCGTGGTAGTATTAGGTTAATGGCTGGACTTGATGATCTTAGAGGTTGTCCCCAACCTTAATGACTCTATGATTCTATTAATTGCTCTTAAAGGCAATTAAAAAAAGAGTTGTGTCTATGAAAGCTCAGATCAAGGCCTAATTCACCTATTTCAGGTCTCTTAAAAATCTCCTGTTGGTGATTTTTCCAGCTATTTTCTCTCCTGTGATTTGGATCTCGTGTGTCTGGAGTACACATTACTTAGGCTGTAGGGCTTGAAGCTGAACAAAGCACTCCACATGTCTCAGATATGCCTCTCTCAATTAACACCATAAACTGGAGCAGCCAAGTGGTGACTTAATAACATATTTATTAATAGTGACTGTTATCGGGGAAATGGGAAGAACAGCAGACAGACAGAAGAAGGAAAACAGTATCTCATGAGACATTTCTCTGAAAATACACTCCAATTTACCCACAAAATATAGGCAGATAGCCTACAGAGTTATGGCTGCGGTGGTGTGCGTGATAAGTCTCCCTTCAATTTTTGCACAGGAAACCGTGTTTCAGATTAACTTTTCAGAAGTGATAAGAAAAGTGATTTATTCCTACATGCACAAAACCCCACACTAGCATGTTTATGCATTGCCATGGGCAAAGTGCCTTCCAAACACTCAAGATTATTCTCTTCTCTAAGCATTGTGCAAATCAAAGGCTGTTTTTGTTGCTTACTGGGCTATAGCAGTGCCGATTACTAAGTTTGAAACAAAATCTCAGGTAACATAAATATTTAGAAGCAGCAATCCAAGGGGATTAAACCAACAGAGAGCCAAACTCTGACAGGATTTACCCTGTGTTGTTATTTAACATGCAGAGATAGGAAAACCAAACTCTGTAGGGCTGTGTTGATTAGTGCCAAAGACTAAATGTCCATATGAACAGTACTAGATTCACAGGAAGGATTTAAGGATCAGTATTAGACCTTGTTCCTAAATCCTAATTAGGCAGTTCCTGAAGAAGGTAGTTCACAAACCCCAGCACCCTGAGCATAGCTCAGCCTAGTGCCTCTACTAAAAAAAAAAATTTTAAAATGCTGAAGAGGATAAATTTCATGTGGGATTAACAGCTGGAAGATTTTTTTCTTAGATCTAAGAACTGAATCAGATCAGTAATTCCTCTCTATTCCCTCAAAGAATACTAGAATTGAGTATCTTGTGCAAAAGTCTCCTGTCCCAAATAGTAACCTACACATCTCTGACATGAGAGACCTCCTACAATGTCCACACCCCGTGCTGAAGACCCTCTTAAAGCTGCATCATTATGTCTTCAGGTGTAATTGTTAAGGGTTTTTCATGCAGAGGGAAACAGGTTTTGGTGTGGTGAGGAGAGCAGGGAGAGGGCAAGACCTCTGCAATAGCCCATGGAACATGCCCTTCATTTCTCACATGCTCCTCCCACCTTTGGCCTGAAGAAAACCCAAACCCCAGCTCAGAGTGGGGGGAGGCAGCTGTACGTGGTGAGCCCTGGCCTCATACACAATGAACCCTATTTTGGATGGAAAAGCTTCAGCTCCAGCTCCAGAAACACGCTGGCGTCAGGGGACTGACCAAGTTATAATTGCATCTCTTTGTGTTATTGGTCCCTTGGCCTCCCTAAGCTGAAGCGAGCTACATTTGATTTCTTTGGCATCATCCAGAGTGTGTTCTGCCAGCACTTTGCCCTCGGTGCCTTGTGTAAGCCAAACTGGCCACATCTGTGACCTCTTGTTCCTTCTATACATGGAACATATTTCAGTGAATTTATAACTCCTCAAATAAAGTCTCTTTTATTCTAATCTGAATGCCCCGTTAACTCAGTTTTGGATCCTCTCCCAGTCTCCAGAATACCTGGTGCTTTATATTTTGGATATACCAGACTGCGTGCTGCTCCAGGTTGTGACAGAGAGTGTCTGGTTCATATACTTCTACATTTAGATGTTAGATTGTTTATTCCAGTTCCCCAGCAATGTTTTAAAAGAAAAAGGAAGGAGTGGGGGAAGAGCATGAAGTCACTGAAAGGTTGCCCATCAGCTCACATGTGTTGCCTGACCACCTAGCAAAACAAAAAATGCCTCTTGCTGGTCAGTTCATCTCGTCCAGCTTATGTAAGTGGACAGATTTTGAATAAAGGAAGCTCAGTGTGAGCTGCTTCCACACAGGTCTAAGGGCAATGTCTCAGGCATGGGGATCCAGAGGTGAGGATCTCCCAAACAGTGCAGGAAACTGGCACGAGAAAAGCCACATTTCCTGGAAAATGCTTTGTCAGAAGCCAACCTGCTTGGAGGAACATTTGGGAAAGGAAGAATCTCCAGACCAAACATATTAAAAATATAATTTTCAACTCTGTCTCTCTTTTTTTTCTTCCCTGACATGAAGAATTTCTTTTTATTCTAAAGTACCTTTGAAATTGCAGTACACTTACACTTTTCAAGAATTTTTCCTTATCTTTAGATATCAGAATTGAAATAAACTGGTAAACTGGTCCCACATGCTTCAGATTAAAAATTTCAACGGAACTAATCTGAAATTGGAGGGGAAAAGTTTGGCATGGAGAATTTTACTTGTTCTTCTTATTTGTTACAGGAGGCAAAAAGCAAAATCTCTGAAGCCTCTCACAGGATGGGGAAAAAGTTTCCTACTGACTTGTGGGGCCAAGTTCTCCAGTCAGAGCTTCTGTCACAGCAAACCAGCCCATGTGAAGGTTTCTTTCCATCAACAGATGGAGAGAAAACACTCCCCTCTCAACTGGAAAATGGTCTTGGAAGGTATAAATGAAAATTGTTGAGTAGATCAAGCCAAATGATCAACCGGTTCTCTCATTTTCAACTCAGCTTCCTCCTCTTCCTCCAAATTAATTAACTTTTTTTGTACATCTTCTGCTTAGAATTAAGCATGAAAGCTGTAGCTCATGTGGTGGTCAAAGAGGAGGGTGCAGTTATACTAAATTATAGCAACTGGCCCCAAACTTCCCCTGCTTTTTACAGTCTTATGATTCCTTTTGATTTCTCCCACTGTCACTGGCTTTGGTCACTTATTCATAGCACTTCACCCTAAAAAGGCCTCTCAATTCCTGAAATAGCCTCTTGTGTCTCCCTCGTCTGCAGATTTTCCAGTTGAAGCATCCCAGACCATGCCAAAGTTGATGTTTTAGAAAAGCCTCCCAGAGAGAAGATTCAAGTGCTTCCCCCGTTCTCCCCCCGCTCCTCTTCACACCTTTTTTTTTTTGGTTTGGACTCTGGGCTGTATCATCTTTGCAGCCCAGTAAATTATCCAGGAATTCAGCATGTGGGTTCCTGAGTTTCTGTGCCATGCTCTACCGCAGCGGTCAGGAGAAAACAGTGATTTCAGCAGAAAAAAAGCAAGAGGAGCAGCCCTGAGTGCCTCGCTGATCCTCTTCTCCTGTGATGTTGGGAGGTGCTTAGCAAGGGCTACTGGACACCCAAGCCTTCAGTTTCATTATGGACATGACTGATGAGTTTCCAAAGGGTTGTGAGGTCTTGGAAGCGTGGATAAGGCTCTCTGCCACCTTCATAGGCTGCTAGAAAGCTAATGTCAGTCTCTTTTCAGGTGTTGAAATTGAAGCATATGGCTACTTTAGTATTTTATTTCCCTCCTGAACTTTCTTTTGCACTCAGATAACTACAATACAGCTTTTTCTTCTTATTGCCTGTACCAGGTTTTCAGTCAGAAAGAAAGGGACTCTTTGGGAGCCGAGGACGCATTGCCAAGAGATTCACCAGCCCAGAAACAGCAGCTGGGGCAAAATGGAGCCCCTACATCTGATGGGACAGTAAACAAGGGAAGCTTCTCCAGGTGGCATATGTGACTGGACAGCTCCAGGCTGTGCTCCAGAAGCCCTGCCATATTTCTAGGGGAGGAGTCAATGCTGTGTAAAGTGCCATCCGGTGCTCTGGGAGCAGGTGCTGCTCACAGAAATGCCCTGACTGACATTCATAATCCTGGGCAGTGGAGAAGCTGAGGTTCCTACAGGAGTCCTGTGACCAGTACTGGTCAATAAGGAAACCCAGTGACTTGACCTGTCTTGGTCATTGAACATTCTTCATTGCTGTAATTTCGGCTGGTCACAGGACCAGCGAGTTCCCATAAGCAGCAGGAAAATATTTGTAAAGGCACGTCTAAAATCCAACTTGCCTTTTCAGCTCTACAGTTTTTCTTTTGCAGAGAGGGGACTTTTCTGGACACTATTGCAAAGATGATCCCAAAGGGGCAGGGAAGTGTGAAGGCCAAGAGGAGGTCAGGAACAGAAAAAGATGGCAATTTGGGACTGGTCTGGACCAGAAATACAAGACAACTTAGAATGGCAACCTTACCTTAATCTCCCAGGTAAGGAAAATATCCAGGTTTTACAAGTAATCCCTATTCAGAAATAAGAAAAATAGAGATTTGCAATCAATCTATCCCTACATGTCACTCATGTTCTGAAGCTTAAAATAATAGCCTGTAATCCCAAGTGAGGAAGCAATTAGTAATTACAAGTGCAATATACAAAACATATTTAAAAGAAAGCCCTGTTCCTCTTTCCTTTCCTCACAAATCATTCCCTGAATTTTGTACAGGTGGTTTCTATTCATCAACCTTCAATACAAATTTTGAGTAGTAACCATCATGCTGTGGGATGCCTGTGAATTGCTCTGTTAGGTTTGTCTACATCATTTCCCAGCAAGACGTGATCATGCTGCCCTTTGCAGTGCCAGAGTGGCTGCTAAAGCTCTCAGCAGTATCTGTACAGGAGAACAGTGGTAAAATGGACTCATACAGCATGAGGTGTGCTAAAGGCTGAATGAAATTATTCTCAGAAGTGCATGGTTAAAGAGATTCAAATATTTTAAGAAATCCCCAGTGGCTGCCCTATGTGTTTGCAAATAGGATATTTGGTTATTTGGTGGACTCTGGGTTTCTATGGGAACCTGATGAACTTGGAGAGACACGACAAAACGAGGGCCTTCCACTTGGGGCCACGATGGTTTTGGTCCCAAGCACTTCACGGTGCACTGTAATTATTTAAATGCCAGCAGAGCAGTGATATCATGCAAAGCCATGACAGATCACACTTTCCTCATATTAGGAGAGAGGGCTGGAACATGTGAGTATGTGTACAGGAGTCTGTTTGTAATGAAACTGCCATTATGGGGCCCTTGTGTGCTTGCAGTCTCATTTCATTGAGTTAAGAGTGCTCACTTATCTTAATGCTTGCTTAATGTGTTTACTTAAATATATTTAATATCCAATGGAATCCATTTCCATTTACTGTTGGAGCTTTTTTAGAGCATCACAGTGGCAAAGCTGAAGAAGATACCTATGAAAGACATCAGAAATTTTAACATATTTGAAAGCACTGAGAAGTGTAAGAGGGCAATATTCCGTTTTGTAATGAAAATAATTAAATGGGAAAAATCATGGGGACACACTAAAATAGAGCAACCAGACAGGAAGGTAAGAAAATTGTTCTGTGCACCCAAAGGGAAACAGTGAAAAGGGCCAGTTTCTTTTTTTCTGATGTTGCTCATTGTGGAAATAATAGATGCCCAGTTTGGAAGAAAATATAATAGTACAAGATATTGCTCTCTGTGCTCCCACTTTGCCATCTGACCTCATCACTGTTGCCTTCCTGGCTGCAAAACAGCTCAGTTTCAAGGAAATTACTGGAGATCTCTCAAGAAACCCTATGACCTGGTGGTTAGGACACTCTTTTAATCTGAAGGAAAGGAAGGTTTAGTCTCTCTTGGCGTCAAAGATCACCTACAATCTCCCTAGATGAAGTCAGTAGCATGCAAACAGCAGACAGTGCAAGGGCAAGGGCAAGGGCAGTGCTGTCCTGACCACGCTCTGGGACCTTCTCTGGGAAGCTTTGGGCTGGTGTGGCTGATGGCCGAGACTGCATTGGAGCTCCAGCTGTGGAGCTGGGACATCACCACCTGGTTTCACCATACCAGGCCCTTCTAATCCTGTCTGAGGACTATGGACAAGCATCTCCAGAAATACCCAGCAAATTTCCTGCAGCCATTCCCATTTCTAGGTCAGTATAGAGGAAAATCCTCACTCAGGGACCTGCTGGAAGGGAGGCGGCAGAAGAGGTTAAAAGCCATGAAGCAGAGGCACCAAGAAATTGAGAATCCACCCTTAAATTGCAGAAATGGCAAGGGGATTTTGCACTCACCCCTCCTGTGTTTCTGTACTGGGAGTCTGGTTATTTCTGCTAGAGGTATCTGTGTGTTGGAAAAGCAGGCTGTGGTGGCAAGGGACACAATGATCTCTTCAGAGGGGTCCCAGCTGCCTTCCCCTGTTCAGTGTCACTCATACTGCCGGGCCTGGGGAGCCAGTGCTCATGCATGCAAAATCACTCTTTTTAATTTTCTGTTTCTGTAACATGACCTATTATTGTACTACATCTTCATGAGGCAGAGCTGTCTGGAGAACATCTGTTGCAGTCCCAGCTGTTCGGGTACTTCCTCTGTCTGATGTTTCAGCCCTGATATGTGCAAATCACTGACAGTAACACGTCCTCCAGTTCCTCCTACAAATCCTGTTTTCTCTGTTCTCACAGGGAGAGCGGGGAAAAAAAGAAAAAGAAACTTTGCATGGTTAAATATGGACTAGATGCTTTATTCTCACCAAATAGTACCAGTAGGGTCATTGTGGACTGACTCATACCAGACAGACAGTAAAAACCATCCCAGTGTTTATTCCCTTTGGAGCCTATATAATTAAAGCTGCCCACCTGCTGCTGAATTTTGCTGTCATTTTTTGATGCTATGGGCAATGTGATACTCAGTTATTATCATAAACTATGTTAAGCTCTACCCACTATGGGGTTTATGACAACAATCCTTGAGAAAACTGTAATCCTCTGTGCTCAAGTATATCTCCTTGTTATAATGCTTATGATTCTTGGCTTGAAATGATGGCAGATGATGGCCATGAAAGACTTCCAAATATGGGTCCTGGCAACTTGCTCTCTGCCCAGCATGCCTGCCTTAGATACGTTAGATGAAGCCATTTCCAGCCCATCTCTTCCAGCCTTACAGCACAGCCGTCATTCCTGTTCCAGGATGCATGACAGAGATGTGACAGCCTGCCCCAGTGGAATAATGCCCCTCTCATCTCCAAACACACCCCCACATGATCCTGTTGTGGGTCCAGGGGGAACCATGGTGGCTCCAAGAAGGTCGAGGGGCTGGAGTTTCACCTGAACAGCTCTCGTGCTATTTGAAAGTCCCTTGCCTCCCTTCCCTACCTGTCCACAGCCCTTGTTTTCATCCCCAGACAAGAGAAAACCTCAGGATGCCTGGCTGAGGGTGCTCAGAAAGTCAAGATTTGGAGCAATTTACAGGAAAATTTGCAAGGACTGCAGTGTACAGAGCCCTTCTCTCACACCTTGAGTGAGAGTTACAAGCACCTGATTGTCACATAAAAAGGTGTCAAACCCTCTGGGTGTGTTTTAAAAGGAAATGCTGATCGAATTTTCAAAGAAAGGTTGTACAGAAGAGCACTCCAGGCTGCGGGCCCCAAGCAGACTCACGGACTTCTGGTGCATCCAGCTTCGATACTTTGCCTTGGAAAAATTGGAATTATTGACCAGTCTTCCTTACATACTGCACAGGCATTGCCAGAGGCAAAGACTAAAACATGTCTCCAATGCTAAACATTTAATCTGCTAAATTAAAAAAAAATCTGGCTTCTGAGTTCCAAATACTGTGAAAAATCCTAGGGACATTGACTGAAAGTATTAAAAATACTACCAGGGGACAGCTCAAATATTTGACAGTCTGGGAAACAACAAAATGGGTTTCCTTACTGACCAATACTTGTGACACATATAATAACCATAATAAAATAACTGTAACTTCATCACTGAATACAGCAGTAATATGTTTTCTCTCTGTAAACTCCCTTCATTGGTTTCTGTAAAATTAAAAAAGCATCAGGAAAACATCTTTATATTAAATTATTTTTAATGGCACATACACTGAAGGTTTTGGAAATTCATATTTTTCATGACCATTTTTTAGAATTCTAAATAGCCAAACATTCAAAATTTAATATATAGTTAGAAAAAAATCCACACCTGGTATATTTTTCCCTGTACTGATATCTTCAATCACAATATCAACAATGAAAAACTATCAAGATTAACAATCCAAAAATGTTTCCTGGACAGCTTGGTAGTCCGTAATTGTTGGAAGCAACCACTTTTCTTTACTGCTAAAATATTGGCTATCATTTTTTGCCTGATACTCCTGGAGGCACTTATCAGTGTTTAATAAATAATTTGAACCTACTTGGTTAAGTTTCCATTTAATGCTAGTTGAAATGTGAATTATTTATCACGAATTTTCCCCCCAGCTTTCTTAAGGACAACATACGGTCTTTGACAGAAGTTTCTGAATGCTCAGCATGCATAAGCTGGAACCACACACAACTGAATTTTTGTAGTAGCTATAGGAAAAAGGTTTGATATTGACATATCTTGCACAGTTCCTCCAGGATGGTACAAATTTCCCCTCACGTTTCTCTTGTACATACTTGTCCAGAAAATAAAGGGGGAAAAAAAGGATAAACCACAATGCTGATGACAGCAGTTGTCAGAAAGCTGCCTTAAAGGAAGTGAGCTTTCCTCCCAAAAAGTCCAGCATAAGAATCCCAGTGACTTCCATGAAGCCAAGTTTAACCCAAACCACTCTGATGGCCTCACCCAGCAGCTGGGAAAACAGTTTCACCTTTTAGACAATGTTTTGGTAGAAAAAAAAGACAAGTCAAGACCCTGAATGGAATAACAAACAGAACAAACAGGTTGTGCCTTCCACTGCCTGAGAAACTGGGCTTGGAACTAAGACACAGTGTCCCCAGTGGGGCTTCCAGCATCCCCATTCTGACACCAGCTCTAGCTTGGGGATAAAATTGATCTTAGTCTTGCTTTGCTACCCTTGATGCTCTGAAAGACAGTAAAACACAGTATCATAGAATTGTTAAGGTTGATGAAGAGCTCTGAGAACGCTGAGTCCAGCCATTAACCCAGCACTGCCAAGGCCACCACTAATCCATGTCCTCAAGTGCCACATCTACACATCTTTTTAACACTTCCAGGGATGGTGAATCCACCACTTTCCTGGGCAGCCTGTTCCAAAGCCTGATCACCCTTTCTGCAAAGAATTTGTTTGTAATATTGAATCTAAACCTCCCCTTGTGCAACTAGAGGCCATTTCCTGTTGTCCTGTCTCTTCTTACCTGGGAGAAGAGACCACAGAAGTCCAGCAATTTCCCAGAAGCAAAGCAACACTGCTGATAAAATGAGGAAGGTGATGGCTTTGGACAGACACTAATTTTGTGCATGGATCCAAGTTCAAATCTCTGCTCTTCCTGCTGTATAAAAACATTTTCATTTATCTGTATTTCAATGTCTCTTCTATACAGTTAGAGTGATTATTGCTATGATTCACAGGCATGTAGAAAGAGTAAGTGGTCAAAAATGTGTGGAGCGCAGACACTCTGGAAACAGCGAGTTACCGTTTACCTACACAATAGATATCATATTCTATCATAAAATTATTTAATGACTAGGTTATTTTTAAGTACTATTTTGACATTGATTTGCCCATGTGATTTTCCACCTTGGGGTTTGTGGGTCACAGCTCCAGCAAAGATGGCAAATCAGATCAAATGCTGCAGGGACTGGCACTTTAAATGCTGACTGCAGAGTCATGTTTGCACAGAGGCCCCAGCAGCACTGTCAAGGAACCAAAAAGCAAGTGCAAACAGAGCTGTGCTGACTTTATGGCCCCTTACAAATCTTTTCTGGCATATGGGAGTATTAGGGCTTAAGAACCAAAATGAGAGAAAAGTGTTTTATCACTTCTCCGTGATAGCAGGTTGAACCTGTCCTTACACGCAGCCTCTACCACGAATGCACTTTTGGAAGGGAGTTTCAGATAAACATCAAAACGCTCCTCTTGTGATGTCAAGTGGGAGAGCTCTTTGCTGTCACTGAACCATGGCAGAGGCCAGCTCGGGTTCCCCAGCAGCCCAGGGCTGGGGCCAGCGAACAGCGGCTGGAGCCGAGCGATAAAGGCTGGGTCTCGGACCAGTAGGAGATCCCACCCTGCACTCCTCTACCCTCTCACCCTCTTGTTTTGTTTCCTGTTCCTACAGACAGGGCGAGTTCAGAAACCCACAGGCCTCCCAGGCTGCAGAACACAGCAGCATAAGCAAAGTCACCTCTATTTGCTGAGGTCTCTACCAGGTTTGGGCAAAGGTAACATAAATGGACACTTCACCAATTTGCTGCATATTTCTGCATCTTTTCCAGCATTGCATTTCATTGTCAAAGCCAGGTTCATCCTTTTGTTTGATGCTACCTGGATAACAAATTCAGCTTATCTTGTTGGCTTTAGTGGAAAAGGAAACAACATTGGGGGTCTTCTTCTCCACCCAGTAACCAAACCACTTTTGGGAAGAGCCAGTTTCTCTTCCCTGTTTTAGGAAGCTTATCATTACTCTGTTGCTAATTTTGCCAACTCACTTAAGAAAAAAGATGAATCTAAACTTGAAAACATCCTTACTTTTCTTTGCAAGCCAGGCAAGACACGAACACACTTTAAATGAAAGATGTACAGCAGTGATGTGCTCCAGAGAAATTGCCTATTACACAGTGGGCACTGAGTGCTCTAGTTTGCCCTGGGTCTGAGGAAGCCCCCACAGGTGCTCCAGCTGCCTCCTGGGATCCAACACATGTGGAGTGGCCAAAGCCTTGACTCGGCTCTACCCTGGAACCCTCTGGTGACATGACACCACTCCCTCTCTTTTTTTAATTGCCCCTCCCTACCATTCATGACTCGTCTTTTCACATTCACCTCCTGTCTTAGACAGCATTAGTGAATATATAAGTATATTCAATTTTCAATATTAATAAAATTGAGTTGAACCTGTACTTACATGCAGGATAACAATATTGAAGTAACTCATCAAAATTTGCCTTAAACCCTTACCCAGGTCCTCATCAGTATTTCAGATCCCAGCTCCCATTGCTTCCAGGATCTGGACCTCTATCCTTATCTCTCTGATTAAATCATTAGCTTTAAAATCCTTCACAGTTTTCAACCCAATAATAAAGCACAGGAAAAAGTGGCTGTAAGCTTCATGAATATTTATTTTTTCAGCAATGAAGGAGCAAGTTTACCCAACAGCTTTTCTAACTGATTGTCTGCAGCACAAGGAAGCTATGGCCACATTAACGCAAGCAGTAGTAGTTTATTGTTTTAGTAGACACTTCTTTTTCCTTCCTTTTGAATAAATACACCGCAGGGTCTGGGAGGACGTGTGCCAAGAGCATTACTGGGCGCAGCAACAGCCGAACAAAGCGCAATCCTAATCATAACAGAGCGAGCAAGTATTGTTACAAATGTTCTCTTTAGTATGGAAATGAGCCAGGGGTAATAAAAACACCATAAAAACGTCAAAATGACCGATCACCGTGAAGCGCTCGCCTTTTTATAACCAAAACTTGCAACTTAGAAAAATTCCTGCCTTAAGAGAGATGCCATTTTTACTTAACGTTATTGTTGACTTCTTCTCACTTCGCTGCACAGTTAAATGATTGCAGAAGAGAACAACTTCAGAAGGGCATCAGTAAAGATCTGATTGATATTAAATGGCATTCGAGCAAGATGCTGGACTCTGGACGGGAGCAAACTGTTAACCAGGGCATTAACATTAACGCTGCTACTGCCTCTTTATAAAAATATGGGGCATATTTAGGTGCTAATTGTTTGAACAGCATCAATAACACATAATGCTTAATAAGATACAAATGAAGAGCTGTGTAAGTCGTGTAATTCCATCAGAAAACACTCAGGAACAGCAGCTTGACTTTAATTACTCAGATCAAAGGAAAAAAAGGCATTTTGAAGTCTGGTCTAAAATGTTATTTATTACTCCTTTCACTAAAGCATAGATCAGCTCAGATAGAAATAGCATTTTGGACTGGATTTGGTTAGTGAAAATGGGAGAAAAAAGAATATTCATTGCTTTGCTGATGTCCATGCATATTGGAGGATGTGTTAAATCCTAATTACAGCAGACTGGCAGAAAGGAAAAGAAAAAAGAAAGAAAGAAAAAATGCATAAGCTAAAATGAGGACAAATAAAGGTCATAGCTCCATATATTGCTCGCAGAGACCTGAAGCTGGTAAACACACACCAAGGTGCCTTGGCTAAACAAAATGTAAAATGGGCATTCTCTTTTCTCCAGACTCCACTCCATAAATAGACAGTATATATGTGCCATCTAACAGTCAGTTTAGCACCAGTATTTTAAATGTGGTTTTATCAGCCATTACTTCCTATATCTGACTACAATAATCCACATTTTTGGTGTTGGGATTTGCTTGTGGCTTTTTTACATTTGTAGCAAATTTTTTAATGCTGAGAATCCTGCGTGAAGAAATGGTTTGCTGGTAAGGTAAGGCGAAGAGAAAGTCTATACATACAACTCCCTACTTTTTAGCATTTTCTGCCAGGTCCAGAATACAGAACTGACCTGGCAAGTGGCCTGGATGCATCCCAGCACATTTGGATGACAGACTCTAACCCATTCCAGCACATTTGGATCACAGATTCACAGAATGGAGTGGGTTGGAAGGGACTTTTAAAGGTCATCTAGTCCCACCTTTGCCATGAGCAGGTTGCTCAGAGCCCTGTCCAACCCGGCCTTGAATGTTTCCAGGGATGGGGCATCCACCACCTCTCCAGGCAACCTGGTGTTTCACCATCCTCACCGTAAAAGGATTTTTTCCTTATATCTAGTTTGAGATTTAAAGATTTAAAGGGCAGTAAGTAACTGGAGAATACTAAGAGGGTATAATTGGTTGGTGTTCTTGTAATTTATCTCACTGGTTTGGTTCTGTGTCTTGGTGCTCTCTGCAGTTACAGGATCATCAAGGTTGGAAGAGAACTTTAAAGATCATCCAGTCCAACTCTCAATCCAGCACCATCATAATCACCCCTAAACCATCTTCCCAGGTGTCACATCCAGTCATCTCTTGAACATTTCCAGAATCAGTGACACCACTACCTCCCTGGAAAACTTATTCCAATGCCTAACCACTCTTTCAGTGAAAAATGTTTTTCAGTTACCTAATCTGAACTTCCACTGGTGCAGTTTAAGGCCATTTCCTCTCATCCTCATGGAGACCAACCCTCATCTCACTCCAGCTTCCTTTCAGGTAGCTGTGGAGAGCAATGAGGTCCCCCTGAACCTCCTCTTCTCCAGACTAAACCACCCTGTTCCCTCAGCTGGAAGGACATGTAGGATGACAGCCCCTAACCCATGCCAGCACATTGGAATGACAGACCCTACAATGGAGGGGTGTGAGCACACACGGGGACGCGCTGCTCTTTGCACTAAGCGGCCGTAAATGTCGGTGCAGAGCCCCATTTATACAAATAACATCATGACTGCAGCATTAAGGTGGGAAGTGCTGGGATCATCCTGCCTGGAGGCAGTTGGAGCTGGGTGTGCAGCCTGGGTGTGCAGCCCGGGTGTGTAGCCGTGTGCCCATCGTTGCCGTCAGGTCACTCATGCAGCCACGGTGCTCACCGGGCATGGTCCAGCCAGATGCAGGGACATGCTCTGGCATCTCCTTTTCTCTGCAGCTCAACTGCATTTCCTTAGGGCCAGAAGGCACCACTAGATGACCTCATCTGGGCTCAATGAATCCCTTTATCCCAGTAACATTCCCAAAATCTTCCATTCAGCCACACGCTGTCCACAAAGCACCCAGCCCTGAAGATTTTGAGAGATGCAGTATCTACCTCTTCCTTTGATAGCTCCTTCCAAAGTGTGTGCATCTCCCATTTATGTGTGTGTCTGGCTTCACACTGGGGCCCATTCATTCCTGCCCCATCCTTCTCTGCCAATGGACCAGCCAGTGCAAAGATGCCAAAACCTTGCAGTGGCTCCATGTGTCTGATTGATTTCCCAATGGACATTGCAGGGATTTTTTTCCCACTGGTATCTGCAGAGCTGGAACAAGCTCTGTATGGGTAATAATTCAATGATTGGAAGGATCTTTTCCAACCTAAATGATTTCATGTTAATCATCAGCTTCAAGCAATTTGGAGTCCTGGGCATGCTCAAGGTACCTCTTGTAGGCAGAGGTGCTGTCCAGGTAGGCATGACATGATAAATTCCCCATTAATATCTGACCACCTCCCAGGGTTTGCTCATCTCTGCATCTTCCCCAGCTCTTTATTCCAGTATTTCAAACCTCTCAAGAGTTTCTGACAGCCACAGAAATGGAGTCAACAGAGAAATATTTCCCCTTTCCCACCTCAAGCGTGCAATTTCTGCACAGGGATCTTTGGGTCAGAGGCCCAGGTTAGGTCAAGATGAAGTTTGGGTGAGGGTCGGCTTTTCTGAACTTAAGATGTCACAGCTTGGACATTTGCTGCCTCTGGAGTGAGTAGTGAGACACTCAGAGGTTTGCCTCAAGGTGTTGAGCTTCACCTTGAAATCCCTGCTCCACTCCAGGTACTCCAAAATTTCATCTTGCTAATTAAAATTTGGCTCCTAGTGCAGTTACAGTATTTTGCTCTAGAAGCAAACAAATTTAAAACTGCCCTTTTTCACCAAAAACCAGAAACCTTTCCCAAACCATTAAAAAAGTAATGCCTCTGCTAGATTCACAGAACCTACACAAAATATCAGACCAAGCTGTGGCACACAGGTAACTTTACAATATTGCCTGCTTTGTCCTGCCAGCACGCACTCCTGATGTGTGCTAACACACGCACACGCACACCCACACAGAGCCATCCTTTCCTTCAAAACACAGAACCCTAACATATATTAATACAATTCCAGGCTTTTATTCCTTTTTTTCTGCAACTTTTATTACAAAGCCACAGACACACCGTGCCGTTCTGTCTCCTTTGATGTGTTCAGTTACTTTATTTGTCACCGAATGAAAACCACAGAACACTTTTTATCTTCAATGTCTGATAAGTTTTCAGTTCGAAAGGGGCCGACCACAGAAAGATTGTCCCTACAAAGTTTAAAAATGCCATGCACAAACTGACAGGTAAAGCCACATTTGATCTGTAATGCAAATAAAATTAACAAAGATAGTGAGTTTTAAGCCTAAAATTCCTTTGATCTCTGGTTTTAAAAGTACAACCGCCTTCTGTATCACAGCCTGACATGTACATCTATATGCCTATATGCATATGTATACAAATACATAAAATAAAAAATCTTCCATGTTTAACATAGGATCAGTTACAACAAACAAGACAATGGTTTTGTTCGAACACACTCTATTCAGGAATGAAGATGTATCCAAATCTTCTTCCACTGAACAAAGAACATATTCATACACAAGTATGACCTGGTTGAATTTATTTAAACTATGGAAGACTGCAATATATGCAAGGCACAATCAAGCCCTAGAATTCAATGGCATGCAGTAGGGCTTGGGACAGAGTGACTCAGAAAAGGTGTTAGAGGTACCTTGTGAAGGAAAACTAATTCCTCAAAAATGTGAAATCCACCCAGGCACAGCAAGCCAGCGCAAGGCCCACACAAAAAACACAGCCCCTCCTACACAGGGCATGCAACGTTATTTTCCTGGGGGGAAATTTCACACCATTTTTGGTGCTCAGGATGGAGCAGATAGCCCAGGCAGGAGGAAATCCCCATGCCTTCTGCAAATCAAGACCTTTATAGCATCTCTCATGGTGCACCCAAAACCAGAGCTGCCTTCTCAGTGCCACAGCCGAGAGCTGCAGCTGCCCTGGGCTGATGCATCATCCACGCTAGGTAGTTTAATGCAACATTTGCCTTTGGAGAGCTCTGTCAGCAGCACTAGAGATTTATCTTTAATTCAGGAGCTTTGAAGGGCAGGAAGAAGCCACTCCTTCCACTTGAGCCATCTGGCAAAATGCAAAGTTTTTGACTGCGTGATACGGCGCTACGGAGCTGGGTCACAAAGGGCAGAAGGCACTGGTGGAGAGTGCCACGCACAGCCTGGAATTCTGCGCTGTATGGGAAACGCAGGAGTGCTTCTCTTAACCTGCTAACCCTCTCTCTGAGGCTCAGAGATAGAGCTGCCACTTGAAGTGGTGCCGTCAGAAAATCTCTCAGGGTTTGCTTAGGGCTGAACCACGCAAACCCAGCGTTCACCTCCACCGCTGAGGCTGGTGTCAGTGCTGCTCACAGAGCATGGCTTAGAGGTGTCTCCTTGCTGCAACACTGGCCCAGAGAGCAGAGAAGGGCCACGGGCTTACAAGGGAATCCTGCCTTTGGCCACAGCCCTAATGCTGCTGGAATGTGCAGGAGTTTGGGACGTACTATGGTGGAGCGAGTAGCTTCCCACAGGCACAGGGTAAGAGATGAAGCCCTTGGTATCTCTCATAGAAACATACATTTACCGTCTTCTTGAAACAAAGGTGATGCCCTTAGTGTATAGAGGTTTGTTTTTTTTTTAATGAAATGACTCAGCATACTACAGCCATTAAGAACTCCTGCCTAAATCATGCCTTACTTCCACACCTTGTATCAGTGCCCACATTTAAGCTCCTCTCAGCTCTCCCTGAAGCTGAGAGGATGCATATGAAGATATCCTTAATTTGAATTTTAGGGATTTCATAAATTTCTGTTAACCAAGTTTAGCTGGACCCTCCTGAAAAATACTAGTTATCAATGGGTTGCTTTATTACAAGGTCTACAAGGAGGACCATCATGAGGGATGGTCTTCCTCTTGGGGTTATTACGTGGATAACCTACTACTGAGGCAAGAAAGGGACTTTTTGGAGCAGAATGTATTGGTGAAGAAAGCAGGAGCTGACGTGTTTCACTGAATCGGGGCCCCATCTCACAGCACCACGGCTGAGCAAACAGGGAAATGTTTGGTTTGCTGGTGATTCAAAAAAACCACCAGAAAAAATCACTGCGGGTCAAAACAGAGCAAATGTTCAGAGAAACGTTCAGAGAAAAGCAAAGCCTAAAGCATAGCTTTGTTTCAGACTAAAAAGTGTTTCACTTTTAAACGGAGCAGTTGGTTTGATGAGGATCTCTTTCATGGAACAGGCTTGAGAAGGAAGTAATTTCAAACTTAAAAATTGAAAGGTTTCAAATTTTCTTTTTTTTTTCCCTTTTTTTTTTTTTAAACTATCAAATTCTGAATGAAAAGAAGAGAAACAGTTGAAACATTGCTGAACCTGCCTTCTCCAAAGAAAATTTTGTCCCCTGAAGAACTGGGTGCCCCGCTGTGGTGTGCAGCAGAAGAAAGGTTCAAGCGCCTCTGAAGGGGAGCAGGTCCTGTGTTCTCACTGTGCCCAGCTCATCCTCCACTGGCTCCTAAAGCAGCTGCAGTTACAAATTGTTTCACCTACATTTCATCATTTCCCCTCCCAAGTACCCTGAGGCCAAAGTTGCTTTTACAAGCTCACAAATTATTATGCTTTGATTTACAAAATTTTCTTTAAAAAAAAACAAAAAAACCCCAAACCTACAAACCACTGCAGGTTTGGGCTTAAAAAACTGATGAAACATCCTCCCCATGACCCCCCAAAAATGCATAGTGAAATAGCTTTCCCTGTGAGCAGAGAACTCTGCTGCTGAAGATGTCTGGGGTCCATGAGAAGTGATCTGGCCACTGCAGACCCTCAGAGTCAGAAAATAGACAGTGGAAAAGGTCAGTTTCTGATGGACAGGATGGCACCAGCAGCACGTGAGGTGACACCTGGCTAGTGTGAAAAGGCATAGAGACAGGTGGCCTCCAGGTTAGGAGAAGCACAGCTGGTCACAAGCCACATCAAGTGTGTTCTGAGCACGGCATCTACAGAACCTGAAAAAAAAATCTTTATTTTCTTTGATCAAAAATACGTATAGAAATGCCTGTTTCGAGGAAAATATCATACATTTTTTTTTCTTGTTTAACAAAATAAATTAAATATACATGACTTCTGTTTAAACTCTATATAGAATTACAAAGGTTTTATATTTTGCAATTGGATTCATTCCCAGTCCATATAGGTATTTAATATGGTCCTTATTTATTTTCTCTTCTTTCAGTTTTTAATGTTGTTTGAACTGCAATGTTTTATCACTTATGAAGTGATATCTGAGGGGAGGGGACAACCACACACAACCTAGGTGGATATTTCTCAAATGCCATTTTTTCCTACAAGATTATTTCATTCTCTTTGCTTCTTACTATTTTTTCTAATGCTTTCATGTATTTTGCATTGATGCAGAAAATCCAGTAGCTTGTCACTCTAAGCCATCAGAGAAGGACAGTGTGTTTTGCTTTCTTCACCATCAGCAGTTCAATTATTATTATTATTAATTATTATTATTTCTTAAATATAAATATAAAGGTGTTCTGTACAATGTTCCTCTTTCCTTCTTTCCTTTTTTCTGGTGGTGGCACTGAGTCCTAGGACCAGGGGAGTGGAGCTGATCTGCAGAACATCCCATGGGAAACAAGATGCCTTCACCTTGCAGAAACCGAACCAACCAGCTTGGTTAGCTGACTGTGCTGACCACGACTGAGAAGCATGTGGCATTTCACCTTGTGAACAGAAATTGGTTTTTCCAGACCCTCTCGTGTTATTTTCTTTCCCTGGAAGAGATGAATGGGTTACGTCTCCTGGTGCTTTGGCACTGAACCTCAAGTACGTTAGAGCCTGAGTCACTCAGAGCAGGACACGTCTGGGGGCTTCCCACCAAAACAAGTGATGCCCGGGAGGCATCCAGGCCCATCCAGAACAGTACCACACACACCTCTAGCTCTACCGGCTCCTTCCAGTAACACGAGGGAGGATGTGGTGGTTCACATCCCTGTGTCCCATCTCACTTGTTGCCACTGATTAAAATATCCAGGAAGGCTCTGCTGCTGAAGACAGCTGCCTCTCTGCTGTGATTTGGCGTTCCTTCATTATTCCTTGGCTACATCCTGATTGCAATAATTAAAAAAAAAAAATCTCTTTTCTCTCTCTGTCTTTCTCTATTATATATATATTTATATAGATAGATATAGATATATACACATATATATATACACACATACACACACGCATATACAATTATATATATATGTATATATATATTTAAAATTACATATATAATCTTTCCTGTCTGCTTTGCCTGTTGCTGGCAGTGCGAGCTGACCTGGAGCAGTCTCTGCTGAGGTACCACGAGGAAAAGCCCAAACGAGCCACTGTACACGGGGCCCACCCTTAGCACTGGTACTGAATGTGCTGGTGCTGGTGGACTTTGCCTTCCACGTGCGAGTGGGTGTGGGTGTGGATGTCCGTGTAAATCTTTGGGTACATTTTGGAGGCCATGCCAGGGGCCAGGGCGGGCCCCTGGGACAGTAAATGCTGCTGCTGGGCGACGTATTCCTCGTAGTTTATGGAGGAGATGCAGTCTTTGTCGGGGACCTGGGAGACGCAGATCCTGTCCCGGGGCTGCGGCCGGTGCACGGGAGCAGCAGCTGGAGGCGAGCAGGGCTTCTTCTTGGACTGGCACAGCCACAGCAGGATGGTCCCGAAGATGAAGACGGCTCCAGCAGGGATGCCGATGATCACGGGCCAGGGCAGGCTGCTGGCCGAGGAAGGGGGCACAGGTGCACTGGGAGGCTTGGGATCTGGACATGGTGGCAGGGGAGAGACAGAAAGGGTTAATTACACGTGGGCAAAGTGCATTCAAAACAGATGTCACACTTGGGCTGGCTGTTGTACAGGCTGTCTGGCAACCCTGCCAGACCAAGTAACAAGGGAGAAATGGAGCCAGCACATGATGTTTGGTAACTGCTTCGCTTTTCAGTGCTCCTGGAAGGACAAGCAACTCATTTTGCCTGGTTTAAGTGTCAGAAGGGGAGTCTTTGGGGGATTCTATAACTCTCTTATCCAAGCTTTGATGGATGCACGCTAGAGCCAGCTTCAGAGAGCTTCCTATAACATTCCCACTCTGTGACAGAGTGGGCTTTGCTGCCCAGACTGAAGGACACAACACAGGACATGTCAGTAAAACCTCATGGTCAGCAGCCCAGCAGGCACAATCAGGTTGCACAGAGCCACAGCACGCTGCCCACCCACCTCTGCCAGGTGTAGCTCTGCCTGCCAGGGCTTCAGACACTCTCCAGCAATCCTGTCTAGCAATCCTGGAGCTACGCAGCAATGCTCCACCATGGCAGGGAGAACGAATGTGGGGTTTTGGAGGGGTTGTCTTGACTTTCTTGTGTGGTTGGGAGGAAGGCTGAAGGATGGGAAAAGATGTAGGTGAGCTGGTGACCCCTCCTGGGTTCCCAAGCCACTGGGAACTGAAAGTTCAGTTGAACTTCAGCATTGAAGTGTGTCCCCAGCTTCCTACACCAAATGGGCTCGACCTCCACCAGTCTCTTTGGATCTGCTGTGGCCTTTTGAAGGGCAGTAAATTCAGCTACTGGGGGAGATAAGATGCTTCAGACATCATCTTTCACAACTACCTCCTCCTTTATCTCTCTGCTGTTGGCAGCATGTACATCCCTGCACAGCCACTCCAGTTTCTCAGCCTGATCTCCTGATTTATAGAACCAAAAGAAGTCCTGGGGTAGGATTCTAGCTATAAAAATCCTTGTCTAGATAGCTACCAGCTGCAATATCCAGTGCCTTGAAACATACCCAGGCACAGAATTCAGCTTGCAGGGAGGCACTCAGGAAACTTCAAAAACCACAGGCTATCTAAATCATTCAACATGTTATATTTAAACATGTATCACTTAACTTTCAAGCTAAACTTCTTTAAGACACTAATGTCTTTTTCTCTCCTTGACAAATAATCCTATGGGTAGTTTGAAATGTTAAATATATACCATGTGGTCTCTTTGAAGCTAGGAGGACCTATACTTTGACCTCAGTAGATGAAATTTTGATTCACCAACACTGGAAATTACAGAATAATTTAGGCTGGAAGGCGAGTCTGGTCCAGCCCCCTGTTAAAAACATGACAGGATCAGAGAACTGACCCATCAGTCGACCATGAAAACAGAAGTCTTCATGTTGGTTGGCAGAAATCTTATGCTGGGCTGAAACAAAAGTATTTTGATTCTTATCCATGTTCCTCAGAGCTGTCATGTCAAATCTGGTAGATTTACAAGCAAAATGGTCTTTTTAAACTCATGGCTTTGCAACCACATCTTTGCATCTTAGGGCAAGCTGGGTTCTCCTTCTCCATCACTGCCAATAACAACAGGTCTGCAGGCTCTGGTTTGGGCATGAGGCCTCATTACAGCCCCATTCAAATCCATGGAAAGTCTCCCCCTGATTTCAGTGGGAGCTGGATCAGACTCTCATAGGCCAGAAACTCCCAGAGGCTTTCAGTTATATCCCACCCATGCTGCTTTTTCCTTAGTATTGACAGGCCTTTCAGTTAGAATGTAGTCCTAAATCCAAAATATTTATCAGGGTAGAACTGCACAGTCAGAAGACAAAGGAGCAAATGACCAGGCAAGGATGATGTGTCTCAAACACATTTGATGTAGTCTCGGTTGGATGTGGCTGCCAGCTCTGAGGTCTGGGGAGAGAAGGCAGCAGCTGTGAGTTTGGTACAGGGGCTGCAAGGGACCATTGGGTAGGAATTTAACTGATCAAATCACTCTGGTTTTCACACTCATTCATTTCATTTCCTTGTGACCGAGACAGTTTTTATTCTCTCATTTTATTTTTATTCCCATTTTATTTTATTTTATGGGCCTGTATCATTGTTTCCTTTTACCAGTGAAAAGAAATATAAATAAGGGGAAGAGAAAGGAGAATTGTTAGGGAATGAGGCAGCAAACTGTGCTGTTACTCAGTTCCCCTCTCCCATCATGCAGCTTATCACTGAAATGATTTAGTGTCTGCAACTGCAGTATCTTTTCCCAGCTTGCTCCTCTTTCACACAGGAGCAGATAATTCAGTTTATTTCACCTGGATGACTGAGAAGGGACCTCATCAATGTCTATAAGTATCTGCAGGGAGTTGTCAGAGCAAGGACCAGGCTCTGCTCCATGATGCTGAGGAAAGAACAAGGAAGGGCAGAAACTGATGCCCAGGAAGTTCCACCTGAAGATGAGGAAGAACTTCCCTGTGCAGTGACTGAGCACTGAGCAGATTGCTCAGAGAGGCTGTGGAGTCTCCCTCACTGGAGATCCTCCAGAGCTGTCTGGTTGCAAATCCTGTGCCGTGTGCTCTGGGATGACCCTGCTTGAGCAGGGAGGTTGGACCAGATGACTCACTGTGGTCCCTTTCAACCCGACCCATTCTGTGATTCTGTGGTTATTCCTCATGAAGGGAGAAAAGGAAATATCATCAACAGGATTTCAGCAGGGACTGATTTAAATCAGGGCTGATTCAGTCCCTCATTCATTCTTATCAGAACTGGGCTAGCCTAAATCAGCGCAGCACCACAGAGGGCCAGGGAACCAATGGGCATCAGCAGTTGAATTAATAAATACCACGATGCAGATGACTGGTACAGAGGGGGAAAAATGTCACAACTCACCTGGCAGGACTGTGAGAAAAGCACTCCGGAAGCTGTAGCCCATGGTGTTTGCGCCGAGGCAAATGTACATCCCTGCATCCTCCTCCTTGGCTCGAGTAATCATCAGTTTGTTCAGGTAGGAACCATCTGGGCGGGACCAGACCTCCCCCGTGGGCAGCACGACGAACTTCTGCCCCCCGACATCGATGGTGGAGTTGTACTTGCTCTCCGTGCCGTACTCCACCCTCTTCAGCCACTGGATGACGGGTTTGACGTCGCTGCGGACTTTGCACTGGAAGGACGTGGTCCCACCGTAGTCCACTGTCGTGTTGACGGGATGTGTCCCTGTCAGGATGGGCTTGGACCTCGTCCTCTCTGCACAGAAACACAGGGAGCTCCATGGGCAAAGGTGCTTGCCAATCTCAGTAACTTGCAATTGCAGAAACATAGGGAAAAGGTGTAGGAGGGATGCAAAATCATAGTCTAGTCCAACCACCTGCCCCAAGGCAGGCTGAGATTTCTGAAAACTTCTCCTGATACACATTTTGCCAGCCTCTGCCAAAGCCTCCAATGGTAGACACTCTCCAGTCTCTCCAGACAACTCCTCCACATTGTCTGAGGCTTTAGCAAGTCTGTTTTCATGCTCAACCTGAATCTTCCTGTTTCTAACAGGGAAGTTCCTTTTCTACCTGCATCAGACCTGGAGAAAAGGACGGTTTCCCTCTGAGCCCTTGTATTTTGGAAGACTTTCTCCATCCCTCTCCTGTGTACACTGAGCAACTCTCCTACCTGTGATTCTGTGATCTGTCTCTTACCACCATGACCAGCAGGCTGCAATTTACAGGTGAATAAAACAGAGCCTTTTTGTGTTCTCAGACACCAGCTCAGGTTTTTACTGGATTATTTACAAATGCTTATGTTAAGAACCCACACCAGAACTACTGTGGCTACTCCCAGTTTGGGGATAGTGAGGGGCGGGGTGAGACATATTCTTTCTCCCTTTGGTCTTCTCAAATGTTCCCAATCGACAGACAGAATCAAGATGGGAAAAGACCCTTTCTTTCACAGACTATGCTGGGCTGTGGACATTCTCATCTTTGGTCTGGGAGTCCTTCAGGAGATACCTGTCACCTCTCAAGCTGGGCCTGGTAGCTGTCCATGGGGACCAAACTTCACTGGGAGCAATCCCATGCCGTGTCATCAACTGCTGGAAGAGCTGAGACCACAGGCACTACCAGTGAGGAAGACTTTCACTTCATTCTCATCTCTCTGCTTTTATCATTCCTTTCTTTGGTATAATCATCACCACACTCACTATGGAAAAAAATATTTGTGGAGGACAAGCTCAGAAGGCTTTTGCTTTTCTAGCCAATAACAAAATCTTTGCTTTCTCACAAATTATTTTTGCCTCAGGTCTCTGGTAAGGCAGGAAACAAGATGGAAGGAAAGGAAATCAAACTGAAGAGGTTCACAGGACCATCCTTTCCAGCATGAGCGTAAGTCTAAGGTTGTGTCAACACCACATAAAGCGAAAGGAAAAATGTATGCCTCATTCTGAGGAATGTTTGGATTTTTTTTAGTGTTAGGATCAGATAAATCAGTCACAGTTTCCAGACAAGGAGGTACTGCAAACCTCTATCCTCGGCACAGGAGAAATTATGGTATCACAGTGGGTGGTAACTGCTGGCAATCATCAACTCCTTTTGATGGCAAACACTGTTGGATTGAGCATGTAACACAACAGCTCCCACCAGCACAGGCTTTGGAGTGAGAGGAAGGAACAATGGACCTTCTTTCAAAAACTCAGGATACGTTCAATAATGAGGGCTCTAAAGATGGTGCTTGGGAAACAAAAATACCACAGAAGTCTCTGTAGGCTTTGCCTTGGGACTGTGAGCAGCAAACACAGCTGGGGAGACTGAGACTCAGATAAGTAGGACTTAGGAGTGGAGGCTCGGGGGGGCAAAAAAAGGAGGAAATTGAATAAAACCTGTAATGCTCCACAGAATAATGTTAAAAATAGATGTCTGAAAACTGCTTAATGCCCTTATCTCGTTGACTCTGGTTCCAGCTTTGGTTACTGTTTTCACTCCTAGCCAGCAAAAGCTAATGAAAACAAAGGTTACATACATCTTTAAGTTGATAAAAACCAAGATAAACAGGGACACAGAAAGGGGTTTGTTCCTGGTGCTGTCTGGTTTTGATGAAGTGAAAATGCCACAGCTGCCATTAGGATGGGGCTTGATTCATTTCCCTGCCTCTGCTCCTGGTTTTAGCGTAAACACATGTTTTTACTGTCTCCACACAGCTGCATCTTTATCAATCCCAGATGTCCAGCAGGTTTGTGCCTTCAGAGCCCAACAGAGCTTCTCACATGTGCTTTTAATTCCTGTGATTCTAGAGAAAGGACTTATCAGAGAACAGATCTTTACCTTTAAGAACAATCTTTCACACTGGGATAAACTTTCTCATGCTAAAATGTATGCACAGACAAACAACATGCTTTCCAAGTGGCTGGAAATAGCCTTCCATGCCCCTGCTCCTCATTAACGAAGGCTATTCAATCTTCCCTCCACTCAGCTCATCTTCTCCTCTTTCTTGAGCGGGCTACTCTATGTAATCATTTCCATGTCAACTTATGATGATGTCATAGGCAAAGCACAATGATTTAAGAATAAGAGCTCTTCTCTGGTAAACTTAGGAAGGATTTGAGTATAATTATCCTCAGCAATAATAGGGGAAACAGGAGATTAGAGAGCAAGAATCAGAATAGCTAGATAGTAAGAAGAGCAATTTACCTCACCACAATGCAGGGTAATTCCCCAGCTCATCTTCTAAGGATTGAATCTTTAAAACTATGTAGGCATCTAAAGATACAGACAGGACCCTAGTGGGTGTTTTTATGGGTTTTGTTTTAGTAACTCATTTGTACCTGCCTGGGCCTTCAGATGGCCAATGTTTTTTAGAATCTGGCCCTAAAGCCTTGTCTGGCTAGACACTCTAGTCATAAGATTTCTGCTAATTCCCTTGGGAAACTTCTAGATTAAATTTTGAATTGACTGGTTTCGCTCATTCTGACATACTAATCTGGGCTATCCTAGATATTTCCCCCCCTCCTCCATGGTACTTGAAAGGTCTTTCTGTCAGTTCTCAGTCTGTCCTTGAATTGACTCTCTTGTAGAAGACTGAACTGGGCACCTGTGACTTTCACCATGCAGGTGACAGTGGAGATGATTGTTTCCCAAGTACCTGTCCTCACTTCAGCTCCTAAACTGTCTTCTTCTACTCTGTCTTGCCCCCAGGTTTCAGGTTCATTCTAGAGTTTCAGGAATGTTTTCTCTGACGATATTAGCACTTCCCTCTTTCCATGTCCAGCCATCGACACTGCACCCTTGCCATCACGCTGTCTTGATTGAGCCAGCCCCCTTCTCAAAGGCCCCTCTCTGCTCTCCCTCCCAGAGGCTGCACTTACGGATCACTTCAACTTTGTAGGTTGCATTGATTTCTCCAACTTTGTTAAACACCCGGCAGGTGTACTTCCCGCTGTCCTCTGGCTTCAGGTTCTTCAGGTTCAACGTCCACTTTTTCTTCTTGTTCTCCCCGATCTCCTGGGGAGTGAGGGGTTTGTTGTCCTTCAGCCACGTGATGTCAGGCCTGGGGTTCCCGCTGGCCACGCACTTGAGGCGGATGGAGCTGCCGACGGGGCGGGCGATCACCCTCCGTCTCATCTTGGCAGGCTGCGTGAACCTGGGCCGGGCTGCAAAAGGCATCAGAATGGACTGTGGTGAGCACAGGACACGAGCAAAGAAGGAAACTCTTGTCAAGTCTTACGGCTAAATTTGCTTGAGAGGCAGTTCCATACGTACCAGTCTATCACTCTCCCTCATATCAGTTCAAACTGTTTTCCTTAGAAGGGATTCACCACACAGCCCAGTGCATTTGAATGTCTACTGGACTGCTCTGGCCACTGCATTAACCCTCTGCATAGCACAACCCCAGAATTTCTGTGTCTGTAAGGCAATTGCACCAGACCATCCCACACAATAATACCAAAATCACGCTATTGCAGCTGAAGGCAAAATGCGGCCCCATAATCATACTGTAATTGTTACCATATTCCACAAAGTCCTTAGCCAAGACCAAAGGAAAAAACTCAGATTCCTGTCATGCTGACCATTTTCTCAGTTTTTTGCTTGTCACATGAAGCTTCATTTCCTGAAGATGTTTTGCCCCTTAGTTCTCTGTGGCTTTATTGGGATTTAAGAAGAGTCAGCGTCTTTTCAATACATAGGAAAGTCTTAGAAGTGTGACAGACTTTTGTACATTGATCTGAACTTAAATGTATGCAATTCATTCAGCTTCAACATACAAGGCATTCATATTGAATGGTCCAAAGAAGCAAACAAAGAAATGGAAAGACCCAATAAAACCCCATGAGTTTCTTGTTAGAGGATACCCCATGGCAGTCCATTCCAAAAGTGGAGAATCTGAAGCAGTATCTGCTGGTGGATAGAAGCACGGGTTAAGCCGGTCATCTTGTCTTAGCAAAGAAATATCACCAATATTTCTAAGAGCAGAGACAAGAACCTTAGAGAAATGCAAGGCCCTCACCTGGCAAAATCTGAAATATAATGAAGAATTTTTAAAAAATTACAAATTTCTCACAGTTACTGTAACTACACAATGCCACTCCAGGGGCACTTCTAACTAAGCCCATTATAGAACTGTTTAAGTCAGAAAAGACCTCTAAGATCATTGAGTTCAACCATTAATCTAATGCTGCCAGCTCCACCACTAAACCATGTCCCTAAGCAGCACATCTACATGCTTTTTAAATACTTCTAGGGATTCCCTGGGCAGCTACAGGATGGCCTGGTGGGACTCTCTTCTTGACAGCCAGCCCTGCTGCGCAGAGCTGAGGGCCAGACGCTCTGGGATGTGCATTATAGTGGAGCTTTCCTGAATGGAAGAGGCTGGTCTGCAGCTCCAAGCACTGGGGAATAGCAGCCACTGCCCTCTGAGGTTTGTGAGCATACCCCTTAGTCCTCTCTCCCCTGCAGCCTTGGCCAACATCCCTCCCTCTTGGAAGAGGACACCCTTTGGCATACCCCACTCTGCAGAGTGCTTTTCCGTAGGGGAAACCATCTGTCTCCTCAGCCTTCCCTTGCCCCCTTGGCTGTCATTTTGGGTCCCAGCCATTTCATGTTATTTCAAACTCCTGCTCAGAAATGCTTTGCTCTCCATGCAGAGGCTTTCATGTGTAATCCAATGAACCGGAGTAACTCCGGCACTGGAAGTCTTTGCCGTGACAGCTGAACAGCAAGTGTGACATACTAACCCCCTCCACAGGTCATGGTGCCTGAATTACTGGGCGTTCCCTTTGGGGTCTGCTGCAGCAGGCCCTCCCACAGCAAAGACAATCCCCCTCCCTGACAATGAACCCTATCAGAGCTGCACACTGCAGGCAACGACATCCCGAATTTTAGTCTGAGCCGAGGGAGACGTGCTGATAAGGGCTGTCATTGTGGAAATTGAGAAAATGTCTGCAAGGCTCATGGAGAGGGCAGGAACCAGCCATGCAATGGGCCTGAACAGTTACTCTGTAATACAGCAGTAATTTACTCCGAGACCAGGAACTCCAGGTCTAAGTAGAGGGGAGATCCTCGTGGATAGGATTCCTGAGCCTGGACTAACATACCAAAGAGCAAGTTGGAGCCAGGAAAGTCACATTTCTCCAGCAGACTGAAAAGCCAAGTGAGTGACTGAGCTCTCAGAAGGACTTGCTGGCATCCCTGCTCAGTAAGGGCATTGTAAGACAGAAACTCCTTCCACCCCAAAAAAGCAGGTCTTTAACATTTCCGATTTTCCTCCCACTGTGACTCCCATGAGTCTGTCTGGAGTTTTGAATTCACTCCTCGCACATGGTTGCCCAAACACATACCAAACTACAGGTAAAGCTACACTTCTTTGGATCTTTCTTTCTTTTCTTTCTTTCTTTCTCTGTTTAAAAAAGGTTAAGTGATTATGTGGTCTCAAAAGCTACTCCAGGCTGTGTGCAATATGCTGAAACCAGATCCCATTTACACAGTCCTGAATGTTTCCTTGACAAACGCCTGAATTGGACAAGTTTAGAAAAGCCAGTTAACAAAAAAGGAGAAAGAGAGAGAGACACATATAAGACAAAAAAAGAGACCCAGCAAGCACAAAGGAGAAAGAGGAGAAGCAGCACTGTGAGAGACAGGCAGAAAAAGTCTCTTTTGAGTTGATGCTAAATGTCTGTCCCCAAATCTGTTCCATTTACAGAAGTTTTGCTTGTTAGAGTGCCAGCAAAGGCCATTACAAACTGCCTCTGTGTTATTCACATGCTTGTTCTCCTCCACATCACTTGGCATTTACTTCACAAACATGAACCACACATTTGTACAGTATAAATTATGTCACACTCAAGAGCAAGGGAAAACACAAGTGGATGGGGACAAAGAGACAGCGTTGTGTACAGGTTCCTGGCTGAAATGCTGTTTACCATGAAGATTTATTCAAAGCTAATGGAAATTAAATGCAATGGAAGCCTGTCAGCACAAAGACCTGCGAAGGAATTCAGTGGTGTCCTCTCCCCATGGGACACCTTGAGAGGCATGGATCAGTCCCTGAGGCTCCTGTCAGATGTTGCTCATATAAAGTGAGGTGATTATCTGAAAAATGTTGTCTGCTGTGATGCGCCGCCATTACCTCCACGTAGTGACAGTCACTAACACTTCTGCCTTTCATGATAATTACAAAAAAAGTGTCACAATAGGACAATGTATTGAAATACTTACAAGTCTTCTGGTTAAGAGCTCAGTCAGTTGTGGGAAGACATGGATGGGGGTCTCTGTCTTTCCCCACATCAGTTCCCAGCTCTCCCCAGAGATACCACTTTGTGATGGTAGATGAAAAGCAAAAAGGAGTGGTTTTTTTTACCATGCTTCTCCAAGGGCCCAGGACTGTGACAACACAAACTGCTTCTTCACCCATCATCCTCCAGAGACCTGCAGACACACCCTGACCCTCCCCGCACCCCAGCTCGCACCAGCAATTTACTGGTGAACAGTGCTGGATGGAGAAGACTTAGCTGGGTGCGTGGCCAGCCCCAGGCATTTCTCTGCTTGGGGAGAGGAGAGGAGACAGGAGGGAGGGACAGGGGAAAAAGCAGAGGTTCAGGAACACTCTGCAGCACAACAGACTGGGCCAGGGCAGCACAGAGTAAGACACAATCTGACACGCGATTGTCATGGCCTAATAATTTTAGTAGGGCTTACGTCTTTTCTTCATAGTACTATTGTTGTATTGTTGTATGGATCCATCATCCAGCAGCTCTACCAAGAGCACAATGGTAATGAAAGAATGGAGAGATGGCAGCTTTGTACTAGCTGCTGAACTCCTCCTGACGTACTCCTGACCTGCAGTTTATCTAAGACACCCTTCTTCCAGCTCTAAAATGTTGTCATCCCTCTCCAGAATGAGTGGAGGTTACCTTTCTCTCCCCAAACAAGCTCAGTCTGAGATAAATATGTAATTCAAGTGTAGCCTAGACTACACCACAGCCCACATCCCTTTTTGCCAGCTCCTGAAGAAAACTGGCCTCAGCTTAAGTGATGGGGACTCATATGGCAAAAGCTTGTCAGGTTCCACCCCTCACTACATTGAGGTTTTCCCTGGCCACAAATGTGGTACAAAGCTATCTCTGCATTATAAAATTAAAGAGAGGGATATACTGCATGAGCAAAATGGAAACACTGTGCATTTCCGAGCTCATAAACTCACATCACACTCCTGTCAGCAATGGCCAAAAGCTGTTCGGCATCAGCCTGACAACTTATTGTCCTTCAAGGAGTGCTTGGACCAAACTGGGCCTGCAAGTCTTGCAGTGATTCAGAGCCTGTTCCAAGTGAGATTTTAGCAGTTCCCCAAAGCTCTGCAACAGCAACAAAATCTTATGCCTGAACAGTCCATGGCTTGGAGAAGTTCAGGCAGGTGTCTAAAAGAGAGGGTGATCTTAAAAAATACTCATCCTGGCTTAGTGCTAATTCTCCTGAAGTGAAGTCAGACCTCCCATTTGCCCTCAGTGGGAGCAATGTTATGTTGGCACTGAAGACTTTTGGAAATACTGCTGTAAAAGTCAATACGCTTTTTATAGGGAGTCTATGAAAGCTGTAATAGCTGCACATGCAAAAGAAAGTCATTGCCCAGAAAAACAAATACAAGGGAGAAGCATGCTGAGGTAAATGGCAGGGGGCCCTAGGGCCAACCACAGGCTGCATTTTGCAGGACCCTTGGATGGGATCCATTCACACCGACACATTCAGCTGACACTCTGTTTATTATTTGACCATATGTGGGGAGAACTCACTCCAGTCGCTCTGCCTTTCCTCTCCTTCAGCAACTGAGAAAAGTGCCATGTGGACAGCACTGAACCAAGGACTGAGGAAAACCACGAAACACACGCTGCTCCTTACCCCACTGCTTCCCAGAATGATCTTCATATTCTCCGTTGGAGCCTTCAGGCACCTGGCTGTCCTTTCCTGAGCTGGCATCATCTGTGAAAGAAAGGGAAGGGAAGATGTTAAGAAGGTCTCCTGCAGCACAACAGGACGACAACAAGAGTTTGCATTTCCTGCCATAGCTGCTGAAACAAACTCAACATATAGTAGGCATCCACATCCTGGCACCCATGGCCTGGCCAGTTTAATGAACAATTCAGTTTTCTGCTTTATGAGCTTTTCGGCAGACTACCAAATCAATGGGAGTTTAATCAATGTTGCCATTAATAGCTGACAAAAGCCTCTTTTTTTATATTTAGAGGTTGCTGTTCCCTAGGAGGAGCTGATCTGTGGTACTATCTATGCAAATAATGGTATAAATCAAAATTAGAGATAATTAAACCTAGGAGGTGGGGGAAGATGTGATCAGTCACGCAGAGCATAAGCAGTACGATTGTGGCCACTAATTCACCCTTCAGCTTCCATACAAAATCAGAAAAGCAAGCAGGTCTGGGGTCAAATGAGCTCTCAAGGGATAGTGAATGCAAATTTATGGCTGGCAAAACCAATATTGATTTTAAAAGCTGCTTGTGGATATTTCTTTTAATTAAGACCACCCATCCACCTGTATCAACACACCACTTTGTCCCTCATCACTCTTGTTGTCTGTATCACTACCACACAGCAGCATCAAAATCTCAGCTCTGCCCTGGAGAAACAGAAATCTCCACAAGGTGAAACCCCCATGTCTCCAGCAGCCCCACCTCAAACTGCCACTGTGATATGGCCACCTGCAAGGTCCTCAGGAGGGCCAAGGGAGCCCGAGAGTGCCCTGAGCCTCCTTCTGCAACCTGGGTGATACCGGTGGCCTCACACCTCTGCAGCAGCCAGATGTGAAGTTTCTTCCTACTCCAGCTTGACCTCTACTGCACAAGGGCTCAGCTCTGAGCAGCCTCTTAAACAGCAATGGCTCACACCAGCAGGTCCACCTGAGGGACTCTGGGCACCCTCACATGATGGTGCAGCAAAATACATTCTCTTCTAAGATTACTTCTGTGCTCTACAAGGTGGGGCAGCCCCAGAGGGCAGCTGGATTTGAAGTGACAATTTTGACCAAGAGCTCCTCAGCTCTTACCTAAAGTGCACTGAAGTGGGTGAAATTTGATTTTCAGAGACAGGTCAGGTGAAGGCTGGGAAAAAGTTTGCCTCAATGAGGAACACAATGGTGTAAAAAACCCCCAAAAAAGGAGAGAAGTGGAAACATCTGATTTAGGGAAGGAATCCCTCCATATGCCCATTCCTAAAACTCATAAGAAAAAGGTCTTGTAAGCAAAAGACAAAAATTATTTCTGTAATTTCTGCAGCAGAGAGGAAAAACAGATCTCAGCTTATATATAAAAGCATGCCCTCCCAAAAAAGTACAAACAGTAAAACTTCTCTTTACAGTTGTTTTACAAGTTGGGCTACACTTAAAACAGCATTTAGTGTATAAACCTGTGTGTAGTCTTTGAGAGACAAGAATATGTCTTTAACCCCATCCTCACCCCAGGTTCTGCTATTTTGGAAAATCATCCCATCTCTTCAGCACAGGCATTATGTGCCAACAGATGCTCTGCTCTCATTAGCCTTGTCCCTCAAGCAGACAGGCTGCAATGCCACATGAGTTTGTCCCCCCTCGACCCTGAGAGATTTTTCTCTTCTCCTTTTGGCTACTTCAGCACAGTTTCTCCTGGAGCTATGTACAGCTGTCACTTCAGGGGGAAAAGACAACTTTCTGGGCAGTAGCACTGTGCTCACAGCTCAGCAGCTCCTCCAGCTGACTGCCCCATCCCACCTCCTGTCACCCTCTGCCCATGGCTGGGTACCCTGAGCCTTCCCTGGGTGCCCCAGCCATCTCCCAGCCCAAACCACAGGGCAGCAGGCTGAAACAGGTCCCACTCAGGAAACACCAAGTCTCACACAGAGCCTGAGTGCCAGCGCACCATCCAGGCTCTGCCTGCAGCCTGTGTTACAGGGGAAGCCAGTGCCTCATGCGCTGCACTTTGCAAGTTTATTTTTACAACCTTGGCAAACCAAATGCAGGGAATACAAAAATACACACTGTACATGATGGCTTGCATATGACGTTGTCTCCTTTCAGTCAAAATACCAAATTGACTATCTCCTGGCACTTGTACAGTTTTTCTCATAAATATCCATAGTGTCATGAATGAACTCTTGGATGCTGCCTGACGGAGAACATAGTAAATCCCTCAGCACAATTAGAAAAATGTATTGGGTAATGGAGAAGAAAAACTGTGGTCAGAGATGCGAGATTCCTGTTCATTGTTAACTGCTGAATATCATAAAAGTGGTTAAGATGTTTAAGTGGTGATGTTCTGTCAATTATGCCATAATCCTGCTCAGTTTGATATACAAAGAGCAGGGTATCTCCCTTGCCTGCTGCCTCATGTTACAGTAAGCCAGCCCCTGTGTCCTCCTCCTGCTGACACAAAACCACTGACTGTGGACTCCACACCTCTCGACTTGCTGCCAAGCTTTTGATGTAAGGAAAATTGCTCTGAATCCGTTTGATCCTTTGAAGATGCATCTTCGGTTCGTATCTCGACAAATTGCAAACCTGTGGAGTCACCTACCAAACCCAGAAAAAAACATTTTTGGGGAAAGAGATGAGGATAACTCATGCCACCACGCTGAGCCGATGGAATAGATGACAGTGGAGGAGCAAGACTGAAATAAACAACTGAATGCATTTAGGCACATAGCTTTACATGCACTGGAACTTGTTCCACGTGTGCTGGGAATGTGGTAACGCTAACAACAACAGCAGAAGTCTTGAGGTGGGGAAATGCCATAAACATGGAAGTCTTGTAGAGCAAAACTGTTCCTTTCCACCCCCAGAGCTGCTCATGGGGTGAGCAATGTTACAGCAGATGCTTCCAGCTGCAATGAGCAGTGAACTGGGCTCCTACCTTCCCTGCATCTGAACAAACTCACATTCGACAGCTGTACCAAAAAGAGCTGATTCGTGACATCCAGGAACTGCATGAAGCTCATTTGGGGAAGATTCCCTGAAGCCCCTGAGCCTCCAGTTGAACTTAAAAAAGTGTGAGTGAGGCAGCAGAGTAGCCAGAGATATAATGGTAAAGTGATAAACTGTGATGTGAGTGATATAGGGTCAGGTCTCTCTTCTGCTGCATTCAGAGAGGGATTTGAATCCCACCTCTTGCACGTTGGGTGAGTGTCTTAAGCTCTGGCCTGTGGTTACAGAGAACCCAAAAAGAACTGCTTATTACTTTGGGAGACAGGTATCTCAGGAACACTCTGAGGATGGAAGGCCCCTGTCTAATTCAGACATCATCAATATTTGACTTCCACCTGCCTCAACCAAAGTCACTGCTGTGGCTGCATGGAAAGAGTTTGTTTCTCCCTGTTCTGAAGAACTTTCTTATTTTTTCAATTTTAATATCAAGTGGTTTTCAAGGGTAGAGAAACACTTTTATAGTGTTTTACAGATATCTGATGCTGAAAGCAAAGCTAAATTTCCTGAAAGTTCAGAAGCATCTGGTTCAGCCCAAACCTGCAGTCTGAAGCCTGGTTAACAGTGTCAGATCTGAAGATCTGCTGTTTGCATTTCACTCCAACCTTCACAAACACAACTGTCCTGGCAGTATTCTTACTAGACAGAGAGAGGACCTGGAGAAACAAGTCACATTCAGATACATATGACTAGCACACAAAATGATGAGTTCATAGCAGAGATCACGAGCCTTAGCTATATTCAAGAAATGACCTAATAAGCCGATTGCTTATTCATGCTCTTGTCAGCTCCCCTCAGAGGTGGGCAGTTTGTGATGATAAGTACATACAGAAAAATCAGCCTGCAGTCAAAGGGCAGCAGGGACCAGCTCTGCAGCACTGCCAAATTTGCTGCCAGCAGATTACCATGAGAGGCAGTGCTAAGAAGGATGAACTGCTGAAGTTTCCTACAAGCTCCCTTTTCTGTGACCTATATTGGAAGGTCATCCTGCACCGGTCTTCTTGGACAGTATCACACGCTTAGGATAGCAGCCAGTTGGAAGATGAAGTGGAAAACCTGCCTTGAAAAGCAATCACTGACTAATTTTATGTCACGAGTATCTGATGCTAAGAAAACATACACATGATTTAGGTGTCCTTAATGTACAATTTGGCTTCATGGTGCTACAGAGCACGCTGGCTGGTCGAGAAACCTGAAGGGCAAGGCTCCCATATCGTGTCAGGTGACAGACTTGGAGACATGGGACAAACTTGTGTAGGCCCTTCCCCTCCAAATATCGCACATGGCCATGCAAACAGGGCCAGGATGGACACAGGCATCATCCCGCTCTTCAGGAATGTCACCCCACTGGCATCATCCTCAGCTGCTCTCCAGCCATTGCCTCTCCCTTGCTTCAGGATCTCATTTCCAAGCTGACTTTTAGGTCTGAGATGCCACAGTACTGAGATGCTGGTGGTGCTGGGCAAGTGTGTGGCATCCCAAAGCAGGCTGGATTTCTGCAGAAAAGGGATTTCTGTATGTAACTCCATCAGCTGACAAAGCCCATCGAGGAGCCTATGGGACAAAGACTGCCACATCAGTGGGATATAGTTACTGTTTATTACCATAGCAGAATTGTTCCATTCCCTCTTAAAAGTTAAAGCAAATGGAAAATTCTGCGTAACGGTCCAGCTCTGAGAGCAACTGATGGGAAATATTCAGATTGTTACTGAGTCAGGATCAAATTTTATTTACCCACAGGCTCTCCATGAAGGCTGCATGTTTTAGCTGAAAGGGTATGACTGGTTTTCAGGCCAATACCATGTGCTGAGCATCCAACCACAAGTCAAAACAACAGCCCAATTTTTGAAACAAAAATCTAGCCATCATACTTCCCTATGATTCACAAAGTTGCTTCAATTTGTTATAATGCAAGGCCCGTCCCTGCTCTGACTTGATGGGACCAGCTTTGGAGTCTTTGATGTCAGAGGCCTTGAAAGCCCCATTTCACAGATGAGCCAGCTTTGCATAAATAAACAAAGTGACCTCTGAACTGGAGCCTGAGACCTGAGCACACTTCAAAGCAGTGGGGGAGGCGCTGGGGGGGCAGTGGGGAATGAAGCGATCAGCATCCATCATTAAGGCAGCCCCCACCCCACACTGCTGCTGAACAAGGGGTGTAAATAAAAGGAGGGAGGCAAGTAGGGAGGGAGTGAAATGAGGGGGAAAGTGATGTAATCCAGTCAGGCTTGAACAATTATAATGAGGCCTTCTCCTTCTCCCATGGATGAATGAAAGAAATCTCTCTGAACTCCGGCTTTAGGAGCTGACTCCCGCGTTTACCCAGACGCATCATATTTGCACATCATATTTGCTCCCCAATGTCCTTCACTGCTGCAGAAATCTAGGGGAGTGACCAAACTCAGGTTGCTTGTGGGAGGTGGATCTCCGGCCTTTCTAGGAATTAAACCAGAATTTGTTCTATTGAGCCTAGCCAGGAAAACTTAAGACCATGAACTTCGAACAGGAAAAGACTGGACTTATTTTTCAGCAGCCTTGAAGGTGCAGTAGATGGCAGATAAACACACACAAAAGCAAGTGCAATCTTGAAACGGTAGGTCTCTGCAGTTTATCTCAGATGCATTCAGGTTTTCCTGTAATACTTGCTGGAATTTAAATGGAAACACAAGGCAAAGATCACTCTGTACTTTGTTTCAGGGAGTCTTCTGCTATCCTGCCTGGATTATCTGATGCCCAGATGAATGGTCCATGAGGTATATGTGTAGGAAGGCAGCAACAACTTTATCTCTGGGATATTACAGGGATTAAGGCGCTTGCTTTCCCCAGATCTCCTTAATGTGGATTAACACTCCAGGTTTCATTAGAATTTCAGCTGGTATTAACCCTCAGTGGCCAGGGAAAAGCAGCCCAACCCACCGGCTAGCATAAACGCCATCTGAGAGCTACCACTGCCAGCTCACAGGGTTTTATTGCTCATCTTGTGATATTTGGAATGTTTCTGGAGGACCTTGAACATGTTCTTGACCTTGAAGTCACTACTTTTAAATATAGGGGGTTTTTTGTTACTGAATAACAACTCTTAACATCTGTGATTCTGAAGAACTCTATACAAATACAGTCTAAAATCTTGGGCAAAGAGAAACAAACACTAATTTTCAAGTTCTTCTGATTTTTCAGCTTGTTTTGTGTTTTTTGCAAGGCCTGAACTATGGCTTCAGGACCCTTGAGACCAGAATCCCAAGGGTGACTTGAAATCATTAAGATGCAAAATCTTCATTTTGACTAATTCTGAATTTTTTACCATCACTGAGGTCTAATTTAGCAAGTTTCTACTCTGAACCCTCTTCCCTGCCAGAGGCAGACAGGACCAAACTCCAATGAACTCATCCCACTAACATAAACCTGGCATAAATCTTAGATACTATTTTGAATGTTTTTTGTAGATCCTGCATTAACCCTCCATCTCATGCTCACCATTCCTTAACCTACCTATATTAACAGTGTCACCTACTGTATTAACAGTGCTGATGTTATGAAAAGACAGGAAATGTGTTTAGATTTTATTTGGAAGGGCTCAGTGAAAGCAAAGGTATCAGGAATATTTGGAGATAAGAAAAAAGACCTCACGCAGGAAACCCCTCTGCTTCGGTCCAGTCAGACAAAACCCCTCAAGATGGAAATGCAGAAACCCACTCAGAGGAGTGCATGGTCAAGGAACACTCTGCTTTTCTCAAAAAAAAAACCCCAAACTAAAACCAAACAACCCACAATAAAACTAACATGAAGTAAAAGGTTACTGGCAGAGAATTTCCCTCTCCGACAGGCACTGAAGACTTTACTACCTACTGCCTTCAACTGCAGTTGGGCCAAAAATAACCAGAGGTATTAAAACTGGAATTTCCTGACAATAAAAATTAAAAAGTATGTGTTGGTGGCTTTTTTGATATTTTCAGCTCTGGCCATTTTCATGAGAATTTCCATGCAAAAATTTTCATGGATTTCACTTCAGGCCCAGCACTGGGGATCTTTTGGTAAGTAGGATGCTTTGCAAAAGGACCATTTGCAGGCCGCCTGCCTCCTGAAACACTGGAGAGGCTCCACAGTCAACAGACAAAAGCCCTGGCTGGGTAATGAAGAAACGAGGCTTCTGTCCAGAGCTGCATCAGTAAGTCACATTTTTAAGTTGTGACAATTGCCCATTCTATTTCCTGCTGTCTTGTGCCCAAACCAGCACACCTGTCGGTGACAAAGCTCTGAGTTGGTTATTGCTGCATCCCACATTTCAGCAACAGGTTAACCTGATCAGAGATGACAGCTTTGAGACCAAGGAAGACTTAACCCTCTTCCACAGAATGAAAGAAAAGGAGGACTATGGGGCAGCATGGACTTATGAAAACCGGTTTATTTTACAGGCTGGTACCTGGCAGTCGAGCTCCAACAGCACAGACAAACCAATCCTACTTGCACAGAGACTTCCAGCAGCCCAGAGAGAATCTTTCACTGCTGTGCATAAGCTGCTACCAGCACGTGGACTAACTCTTTTACTACCAATTCCTCCTTAATACTGCTACCAGCACGTGGACTAACTCTTTTACTACCAATTCCTCCTTAATACTGCTACCAGCACGTGGACTAACTCTTTTACTACCAATTCCTCCTTAATACTGCAGTCTCTGCTGGGAGACCAACATGGACATATCCCTGTTCTGTACTCTTGCATAAAGAATGCTGTGGTTTATTGCTTGGGCTTGATTTAAAACCTTTGGTATGGAAAGGGATCACATATTTCCTTAGAGAGGTAAATGTGTAAGGTGGAGAGGTGAAACTTCAGAAAAGTGAGATATTTTAAGGGTATAAAGAGATTAATACATAAAAAACTGAGATAAAAAAAGAAAGCCTTTAAATTGAACATATGTGAAAGCTCCCCAGGAGGGGCATCTCCTTAACTATGGAATAGTCACTCAGAAGAAGAGAAAACAGCTCTATTTCATAGAATCATAGAATGATTGAGTCCAACTACAAACCTAACACTTCCAAGTCCCTCTAAACCATGTCCCTAAGGGTCACATCTACATGTCTTTTAAATATCTCCAGGGATGGTGATTCAACCACATCCCTGGGCAGCCTGTTCCAATGCCTGACAAACCTTTCCATGAAGAAGTTTCTCCTAATATTCAATCTAAACCTCCCCTGGTGCAACCTGAGGCATTTCCTCTGATCCTGTCCTTGTTACCTGACAGAAGAGCCTGACCTGGCTATATCCTGTCAGGAAGTTGTAGAGACCAAGAAGGTCCCCCCAAGCTTCCTTTTCTCCAGATTAAACACCCCCAGCTGCTCATGAGACTTGCACTCCAGACTCTTCCCCAGCTCTGTTGCCCTTCTCTGGACATGCTCCAGCCCCTCAATGTCCTTTCTGCAGTGATGGGAACAAAACTGAACACAGGATTTGAGATGTGGCCTCACCAGTGCCAAGCACAGGGAGACAATCACTACTGTGGTCCTGCTGGCCACACTGTCTGACCCAGGCCAGGATCCCACTGGTCTTCTTGGCCACCAGGGCACATGCTGGCTTGTGTTCAGCTGGCTCTCAACCAACACTGCCAGCTCCTTTTCTGCCAGGCAGCTTTCCAGTCTCAAACTTTAGAACATGTAAAATTATAATGATCTAACTATGGCTGAACTATAGATTTTACAATTCCATTTGCCAAAGTTGGCTTGTGTAGTCCTCGAAGAGAGCTTTACTAACTCCTAGAGTACGGTATGATTGATAAGAAAGAAAACACACAACGGAAAAGGATGTTAGTGAAAAAGGAGTCCTTAAAGACCATGAAATATTCTCTTCTGGCTGTATCTATATAGAGGAATTCTGGAGTTCTTCTGAGGCCATGCAGGATATGACCTGTGCCTACCACACTCATCTCTCTCCTTCCCCTTCTCTGTACCCAGGACTGTATCTGGTTCAGATCTGCACCTTTATAACCTTCTTCCCCTCCTTCCCCAACCACTTTCCATAATGCTGTGGAAGGGGAAGCCTTTCTGAAAGTGCAGCTCTTCCTTGCTCCTTGTGGTCTATCACTGCCCACAGAGCTCACAAAGTCATCTGAGACACATTCTCAGTCGCGGCTCCATCTGCACATGGGGATGCTCCAGCTCCTGCTGTAACCACACAAAGAACCACAAGGAGAAACAGATGGAGCTTTTCACTCAACCACTGCAATTCCCTGGCCTGCCATTACAACAATTACATTACAAAGGCAATCACAGCCCTTCCGCCATGCTGACTCCTCCAGACACCAGGACCTCCCGCCTGACTTCAGGTCTCCATTCCACAGGGGGCAAGAAAACAATTCTTTCTCCTTTGTTGTTGTTGTTGAGGTTGCTTTTTTTATCAGCATGCTCCAGCACACACAGACAGCAGCCCCGAGAGCTCTGTACCACAGGCACCAGTCTGCGGTCACAGTCTTGATCTGCTACTGCAGAGGATGAAAGGGAGAAGAAATCAGAGAACAAGATGAGTGGTTAGGCTTCTGCCTTGTCACCAGCACTTTCTGAGCATGAAATAGCAGCCCCCAAAAGACAGCAATTACCAGCCAGCTGTTCCAGACCCAGAACAAATTGGTAATATTTCCCAGTATTTTTTAATGTTACTCTGATAGCATCAAGGCTTTCTTAGAGACAGGGTCCCAGTATATTAGAGGCTGTTCACAGATAGCACAGAAGACAGACCCTGTTTAAAGAGTTCACTGCCTGGGTAGTGCAGGCACAGAGTGGATATCACACATATTGAGGTTCCTTGAAAAATATATTTTTAGCATCCACCCATTTTGGCCTGGTTGGGGAATGATGGCGGTCATTATTTTACAGAGCTGAGAAGAAAAGCTTCATTTATAACAGCCATCAGCCTTTCTGAATTATAACCATTTCACTGCAATTATTATTTATAATAATATACCACTAGTTACAGAAAGTTTATAAACACTGGGAATAATTCTGTGATTTTAAGTGTTATCTGACATGCAAGTTTAAACAGTCCTTACTTTAGAAACCTAACTCCAGTGCCCAAGTCTGGAGAATGAAAAGAAGGTCAGGGTGACACCTACCTCTCTTCCCTGACTGAAGAAGAGATGATGGCTACATAGAGTGGGTGCCAAAAGCGAGCTGGTATGAGCACTCCACCCAAAAATACAGGCCAAAATTCCATCCTCAACAATCCTAAATTGCCTAGGGTTGGGGGAGGGAGGCATGGCACTGAAAGAACTAATGCAAGGTTAATGATAAGAAGAAGATTACAGCAGAGCCGAGGATAAATTGATGAGACCTGGCTTCCAGCCTTCTATTTTAACCCTTACACAGCTGTTGTCCCCCATAAAATTATACCTCTATCACTTCTCTCCCTACTAGCACTGATTGATGTTCATTATTTTCTTCACCAAAACATGTAGAAACATCATTGATACGTGTTACACCTCCCTGAAAATTCACATGGCCAAAACAGGCCAGCACGGAGAGATTTCTGGGGGGCTGGAAGGAAAAGAGAGGTCACAAGTGTCAGTGACTGAGCACAGGCATTATTTTTGGATGGCATCTATAATCAAACAAAAATAATCAATTGTACAGTCCTGTGCCTTCCAAACACTGAGATAATTCCTTAGTGTGGAATTACCCAATCCATCACGATGAACTGGGAATTGCCGTACTGGGCTTTACAGCCAGGAATGTGGATCCAGCTGTTTCTTCCACACCAGTGTGAAAACTATTGAAACATTCTTTGTGGGTTTACATATGTCATAGTCTTGTGGCAGAAAAGTAAAAATATCTCCTATGAAAGAAAATGAAACATCCTCTGACAATTACCAAATGAAGCAAAATCTCAGAGAGGACTGCTGCTCAACATCTTTAATGGGAAAAGTGTGTCCCATGTGTGTTTGCTTGAGGTGGAAAATCACACCTCATCAAGATAGGTCAATAGGCTATTTTGGTTTAACTTTGATTTCAAGAAATAACAGCACCTGTAAGTTGTAGAAGTGCTAAGACATCAACAGAGGATGATAACTTTAACTGGACATTGTACATCATATAACAGTTTAAGTGTCTAAGACGTTCATTATGTTCAGTGGGGCACAAGATGTTGTTAGGGAATCCTTCCTTTCAGATTTCAGAAGAGAAGTATTTCAGAAAACAGTCCATATATGTAATAAATATGAATTGTAGTATGTCATTGGCAGCAGTCAGCCCCTCATCAGTCACCGACCCATGACTTTATACTCAAATCTCTTTTGATAAATAGACTTTCTAAAGGTCAGGTAAACCACTAAGTCAGAAAGTAAAGAAAAAGCATTTGAAAGAGTAGAGAGAAAAAGTAAATTTTAGCTTTTTAAACTTAGACTTATCTTTTATAAACAAACTGATATGCAGTTGTGTAACAGCAATATGGAAGTGGTACAATCTCTCTGACCACTATACCTTACAGCATGACAGTAAGGTAAAGAAATTGAGAATTTTGGGGTCAATGAAAGACAGAAAGTAGCCTTGGTGTCTGATGATATCAAGATTTGCAACACTGCCCCCACATGCTGTTAAATATATAATTTTATTAATGAAGTGCCATTTACCTTCTGCATCATGTTCAATGAATGATACATATGTCTCTAGGTCATTGTCAGACTAATAATAAGCTGGTTTTAGGAGCAAAATGCTACCACTTTAACAATTCTGTCCAAGAACAACTCTGGACAAGTGGCAATTTTGTTGGCTCCCAAAACAAACTGAATATTTGGCACCCTACCTAACGTGAGGATTACAGTATATTACACAGGATAATGCTGGCCTGTGTCTTGCCAAAATTAAACTTAACCTAATTATGTGGAATAAATTACAGCTTTCCATGTGGGGTAAAACACAAATTGTAAAAATGGTTGCTCTACAATTAACTATATAATCCCAATGCTGTCATTAAAAATTTCTAAAACATGCTTCAAAACAATGACTAGCATAGTACAGTCATTCCTGTGGGATGGAATTAAATTCCTTCGTGTGTTCTTGCATTTTTTTTAATGCCTGTCCTAGCACACGACCAGCAGCCTATACGAACAACAATCACCTTAGAATTAGAAAGGACCAAAGACAAAAGCTACCTAAGAAAATACAGAACCATAAAATCATAGGACAGCCTGGGTTGAAAGGAGCCTTTCAAGGTCATCCAAAAACGTATGAAACTCAAGACTATTTTAGGTAGAATTCAACAGATTTTGAGTGCTCAGTCACAAAGTTACTGCATTTTTTTGAGTGAGGGTACAGCTCTCTCCAACACACAGAATCCTCTACAGTCAGAGACACAACATGTCCCACGTTAAGGCACTTCATACCTTGAACCTCATTCAAAGGCTTCACTGAGATGAAGGAGGGGCAGGGAGTCTTCATAAAAGCCACTGGTTTGCAGATGGGAAAATGCATTGAGGAGAAAGACTAGGGCTGCAACTGGAATTCAGCGCTTGTCAACGAACCAGAACTACCTAACACCTAACCAGAGTTAGCCGTCACCCAGGACCTTGCCCACATGATCCATAAAAAACTTTTTCCAAGAGGTATTTCACCCTTTGATATTTAGAGGCTAAAGCAGGTGCAGTTTATTAGCTTCCTATGCAAGTTACCCCATATGGACTGCTCTTGGAGAGCACTGGAAGCCACAATCTGCATCAAGGGGGCAACTGTATTCAAAAAACAGAGAACATCTCAGTATTAGCTGTGGACGGAAAATATTTATTTTTCTGACTAGTAAACACTGTTTTCTCTAAAATCTCTAAATGCCTAGTCTAACAAGCACTGCAGTTTACACACCTTATTTTTTTACTGTGATAATGCATATTATTATTAACATACTCATATGAATATTTCATACTGAATGTATTCCACACGCTGTTGGCTATTTTAAACAACAGATGTGAGAGGGATTTAAATGCCAATTTTAAAACTGTGCAGTTGATTGAAATCCTGTGAGCCATTCATAGATTGCCAGATATTCTATTTACATGATTCCTCCCATGTAAAATACTTCAGGGAATACTCTAGACTCTGGCATATGGTTTAGAATGATGATGACTGATGTTGGAGATGCCACACAGACAACAGGACATATTATCTGGTTACATCTGTGCGTAAAATGCTTCGAGATTTTTTGATGGAAGGGGTTATGAATGTGTGAGGCTGAGATGCTGCCTTTACGTCCCTCTAAATCATGCTCAGAGATAACAAGCCGTTAGAGCCCCGTCAGCTCAAAAGCAAGCACTTTTATGAATGCATTTCATTGCATCCATGTGCTGCTATCCCCTTGGGTAATTATGACTTGTGGGTGAACCTTGAAAAATTGTGGAATATCGGCTGAAAAGGAGAACTCCAGTGCCAAAACACATCCAGAGGCTGAAAACAGAAACCTTGTGAGAATAGCCTGTGCGCAGCCGGATTGCCGGGCTTACTCCTCCCTCCTTCCAACACCGGGGAAACCCCTGTCCATGGCACAAATCTGACTGACTTCCACTTCTGCATCTGCAGCCTCACAAATCCCACGGGCCTGAAACTCCCACGCTCTATAGCAGAGGCCCTGCCTGACAGATTACATGCAAATGTTACAAACACATCACAGGCTACAGCAGAGGAATGTTCGCAGTGCTGCAGACGCACTCGGGAAAAGAGAGCCAGCAAGACCCCTTGGTGCAGTCCCCACGGTAATACATCCTGAATGAGGAACTCTATCGTGTGAAAACATTCCTAATAATTCCTTCTGTTTTCATTAATAATATTAAATTTCCTGCTTCTGGGGTATCTTTTGTTTTAACAAGCACAGCTTTCAGTCTCGTCTTCTGAAAGACTGCGCCACTGTAAGTCTATTATTACTATTTATGCTGAAGTCTTTTAAATGGGCCAGGCATCCATATCCAAAATCAGCAATTTGCAAGCCATAATCTCATACCAACCAGATTAACGTGACACCTGAGATGTGTTTTCTTTCAAGACACAGGAGTCTGAGTGGCTGAAAGTATCAGAAATGCATGAAAAAAATCAGCTTTCTGCTTCAGAAACATATTCAGTGCATTCTGTGGTGCTCGTTAATCACCCTTGGTGATTTTTTCTTGATGAAGAGTCAACTAAAATTTGAATCAAATTGTAATAGGCCAATGGTTTGAAATCACTAGGAAAAAAAAGAAAAGGAGGTGTTTTCTTACTATCTGAAATACCTCATTCTGGCCTAGAAATAATTAGGGGTGGATAAATTATCTGGCCTATGATTTTCTCTGGCATATTATTTTACTCATGTCTTTCTTCTTCCCCTGCAGGGGGTACTTGTGGTCATATTGTTCTTTTATTTATGGCTCACAGCCTTTTCAGTGGCAGCACGCACACCCAAGTGCAGGCCCAGAGTGGGAATGCAAATTCCTTGGGAGGTAAATGGGAAGAGAAAAATGTCCCTACCATGCCAAATCTTTACAAGGATGGCAGTTAAACAGAAAACTATACCCTTAAAACCCCCAAAACTGGGCAAACAACAATGCTTAATTATAATACCATGATTTGTATATTTATGAGCTTTACATATAAGACCTGTGGAAGCCTAATTGGTTCTTTCAAAATTCTGCTATAAAAACAGCGCCTGTATTACCCAGCTGATGCATCCCCCGATTTATTTTGCTCGGTGGTGACTTGCTTCCACTTTGAGTTGGTCGCTCCCAGGACCGCTCTCTGGCTCAGCTTTCAAGCTGATTTCTCTGACAAGCTGGCAGCAATAAAATAATTCATTCCAGAGGCTGAGAGAATCACCCGCAGCATATACTGCGAGGATCGCCTGGCAGCAGTACAGAGGCCTACGCAATGGGAAGCCTGGGGTAAACCCTGTGCTGGGATGCCTGGATGCCACAGGGAGGAGGGAAGGCTTCGGTAATTCGACCAGGAATAAAGGCAGCCTCATGGCAGTGGGATGGGAGGAACGCCAGAGAGGGGTTGCTCCAAAGAAGACTCGCTGAAAGGAAGAAGGAGCAACCACGGAGAGGAGTATTTTTAATAAAAACAGAATTTCCGTGAGAAGAAGCAATGGGATGAAGGCTGCAATGTGGCGCAGGTCTGTATATCCATGACTGCTTCCGAAGGCACAGGGAAGATAACTGAAGACAAGCCAAACAGTCATGCTTTTGCAATGATTTGATATAGTTTTGTCTGTCTGGAAATGCTGGGAATCCACAAGCTGGGGGGAAAAAAAAATCCTTGTGCTAAATAATGTAGGAAGTCTAGTAACTCTGAAAATCTAAAAAGCACAAAACAGTCCTACTTCTGTTCAAAAGTAAAAAGGTAAACTCAGAATGTAGGAAGAGCACCGTGTTTTGGATCACATCTGTGGAGGGGGTTTCTCTAAAAAACAATAGGCTTCAGATACCGCATCTCCCTGTGGAAGCCACTGGATCTCCGGATGTTCAAGGCAATCAGGACTTCCCCGTATCAGTATGACATGTAATGAACTGTCCAGTATCTCACTGAAAAATCACCATCCTGTTGCAAGGAAGTCTGATTACATATCCCTGTGTACTCCCAAGCCAACTCCATCTGGGCAGAGATTAGTCACTGTTTTTTTAGTAAACTCCTGGAGTAAGACCTGCTGTCTGATCCATTTGAGGGTCCACTGCTTTTATGCCCTCAAACTTGTATTAGCACAGCCCCAGCTGACTCCCACGTGCCGCATTGGAGTGCCATTGCAAATCAGGGTGATTTGGCAAGTTCCCTTTGAGATAGCACAGCAGAAAAACAATGTGTGACCGTGCTGGCCTTGCTCTTTGAGCACTCAGAAATTATACTGTTGGAAAACGATCTCAGTCTCAGCACAAACCTTCCTTAATTTGACTTCTGGCTGGTGGAACCACAATTTGCCAGGATTTCACTCGGTGAGACGTCTCTTCCACAACGCCTTCTTGTAACAGTGAGAGCTGCCCCTCCTGCACAACCCAGTTGGTTGAGCTCAGAGGGCAGATTTCCATTGCTTCCGTTCAAAGCTGCCCACATAAAGTTCATTGATCCTTAAGGATTCCCTGGCCAAGGCCAAATGCCTGACCTGCAGCTGGGATGGCTTTCCATGGAACCTGTCTGGGAGGGGATGCACCACGTTGACCCTTCCCAAGCAAAAGGCAATGCAACCACACCGTCAGTCCAGCAGGGATGCACAACAGGCTTCAACACATGACATTCAATCCCATACTGAAACCTTTCCGTTGAACTGCCAGGCTGAAGCTGGCAGAATTTAGGATTATGTTTCTAATTAAGCAGAAAATTGCTTCTATTTTATTTCTAAGCTACACGTTACTCAAGTGACCAGCTATTCCAAATGAAAATTGCATTGGAAAATTCCCAGAAACTGAGGTGTGGCATTAATTCTGTATAAAGCAGAGCAGAAGGCAGCTGTCTCCTTTCTACAGCATGAGCAGTTAGCTGGTGCCCAGCAGTCTTAAGAAGATTAAATATCACCTTAATTTCAGAAGCCTTCTGCTCTGGCTGTAAAAATGCTATAAATGCAATAATAATACAACCAATTGTAAAACTTCAGTGTTTGGCTTGGATTGATACCACTGCTACTTTATTCCACAGGGAAGGTAGTGCAGTGAGTCTTACATATTACCTCCTCCACATGGAAAGGGTTAATTACCCAATATTTGTTACACCAATTGTGGTTTTGCTTGCTCAGTGGAAAAAAATCTGTTTTCTTCTTTATAAACAATGGGTTAATCTTATCAAAAGGAAAAAATACCTTTGAAAGCAGATTTTTTTTTTCCGTTAGCCGTTAGAAAAAGGAAAAGAAAATGAAAAAGCATTTTTGGCTACTAATTGGAAAAAAAATTTAAATAGCTATTTTAGGGACAGTAAAGCTGGAGAACCCAGCATCTCTCATGGGGAACCCAACATATACCCATGGCCATAGGTAAACACACCATGGATTGTTGTTCAGGGCACATCTCAGAAGAGGCCTTCAGGAGCTGTTATCTCAGTGCTATCAAAGCCACTTCCTTGCCTTTAAAGGGGAGATGTGGAGCAGGCAGCAGAGCACCAGCCAGGCTCTCAGGTCTCCTCCACCGCTGGAGAGGTGACCTTCCCTGCTGATGGCCCAGGACCTCATCTGTGAACCCGGGAGCAAGGGGTTCCCACCAACTGGGAGCAACACGCAGATAAACAGAGCCGAATTGTGAGCCTCTCTGGTACAGGCACCAATGCAGAGAGAAGCATGTTGTTTTAGTGTGTATAACTCGCTTAAATTTACCACGCAGTTTCAGCTTGCAATCCCACATTTCCTGTCCTAATCTGATACACAATGTGGGTTTTGTACTGTTAAACAGTTCCTCTGTGGTTGCTCCACAGCGATGGGCAAATTGATTCCTGTATGAAAGGCCAGACTCTGCTTTCAGATGCGTTCAGTGCTTCCACTGGTCTGAAATGGGAGTAGCTGGTGTGTTCAGGAACAACTGGTGGAGGATAAGGCATAGGTATAAGGCTCAGAGAGCTGATTGCTTCTCAGTTCTCCCCAGTGCCTCTGAGTGAAAATGAGGAAGATATTTCCTCCTCTCACTGCCTCAAACTTTTACTCCTAGTAATATGAATTCTGCCTTTTCTGCTGTTGCCAAAATTACATATTCTTTGGGTAAGGACGGAACAACTGCTCACAACCATTTGTGCAACAGCACTCCTCTATAAGGAGCTAGAAATAAGAGCAACATTAGCACTCCTTTAGAGGAAAGGCTAAATACAAACTCCTTTTAACAACCTGTACAGCATGACAGCAACATTATACAACTATCACACTCCTGATCAAAGGACACTAAAGCCAATTAAAATGTTTCATTGGCTTCAAAGTAGAATGGATGAAGAATATTAATGCTTAAGGATGGATGTGAACAACACTGAAAGACCCAATAACCTGAAAGTGGTCTCCAATGGCATCTCCCTGAAGGGCTGAACTGTTCTCCATCATATATTAAGGGATTATATCAAGACTGAAGCAATGCCACAAAAAAGGAAAAAAAAAAAGGCCATGGAAAGCACAAGTTGTAAAAGGTCCCAGGAAAAGGAACAATACAAATTACTTAAGAAAAAAGCCTGGATAAAATTACCACCTTCACCCTACAAAGATTTTGCCTGAAACCAAATCTAAATCACACCTTTGCTGCACAGGGGTATTGCTGGATGGGAAGGTGAAACACCTCATCAGCAGCTGCAGGGCAAACAGCAGCAGTGAAAGATGCAAACCCATCCGCTTAGTAACATGTTTGCCTCAGGAAAACATATGTTGTGTAGGTTATTTGTGTGAGTTCTTTGATACCTGATTTGATCTACACCTTGGGGTATTTTTTTGAGTTTAACAAGTAGAAGGCCTTATGATAAATCCTGATCCATATATGCAGTCAACTGACCTTTAGGCAATTTGTGCCAGAATTTAGGGAACATTGCTTTAAAAGTTATCTAGTTTTTCTAAATATGTTATGACTCATCTGCACACAGTGGATAAGCAGACCCAGGTTTGTGCTTCTGTCGTCTAACCAAAGGTCAAGCTTCCAGCATCACCCATCGAATCAGACAGCACACAAGCACCGTGTGCCACTGCGAAAGGGACTACCCCACGTCAGATAAACACCACCTGGCCCTAAGTACTTCTCTGTGCCTGTCATTTCTTAAAACATCCTTGCCATAGCCAAAAAATGTATTTTTCAGGAACTTATGCAACCCTTCCTGCCTTCCAGAGCTGGAGAAGTGACAAGTGCTTTGCATTCAGCAAGTTACCCTGTGGGAATGGTGGACTGTGTGAGGCCACTCCAGCACACACAATTCACCTGATAAAAGGGTGATGACCCTGCAACAGGGACAAGGAGGCAAGGTTCCACTGGGAACAGATGAAATGCTGTTAGATTGTACCTGAGCAAGCACTGACTAGTGAGAATGTAGTTATTTAGACAGCCTTACTCCACGCAAGGAGAGAGACTGGACACCCAGTGTAACGCCTCCTACCTTTGCCATTTCCATAGGGTGAAAGGTAAGTTGAAGGGTTGCCTTTTCCAGCAAAATCACTGCACTTCACTGTGGGTCTCAGGTGCTGGATTTTTTAATCAACATTCTCAAGATCTAAGAGCAGGAGCTGGTCATTAAAATGGCAGCAGCTATGAGTGAACATAGTTGACAAGTGTAGCCAGGGAGGGTGGGGAGAGCTAGCTTTTATGTCATACATTACTGCTTCTGAGCAAGGAAAGCTTAATTGGCAATAAATTAAAATGAAAAGGAACAAGCTGATCAAATACTAAAATTGTCATCAAGCAGGAACTGATTTAACCATCTGCAGTGCAGTGCATTGTGACACAGGAGCCTTGCCCCATTAAAAGCAAAGGAGATGCTCTTGGAAAATGAGCTAATGCCTCCTAACTTACAGAACATAAAAGCAGATACACCTGTAGTGTAAAGTCACAGCCAAGAACCTTTTCAGCAGCAAAACCAGGCCCACGAATAGCAGGACAGAATACAGGTTTCCTCCTATGCCTCAACTGTTACATAAATAAATATATAATACTCAGCATGAGAAGTCAGTACCTGCCTCCTTCACTCCCGTCTAGCCAAGCTCAGAGCCAAGTGAATGCTTAGAGAGAAGTGGGGCATCAGCGAGAAATCGGCTACACAAAGACTTGCCTTAAATCCTCTGGGATAATTTAGCAGGTCTAAAGGATCTGATTCACAGTTCAAGCAAGGTAAGATTAGACAAATTCCACGGAAGCCAAAAACTAGCAGAAGAAAGCAAAAGAAACCAAAAGCCAGTGCAGTTGCTCTAGAGGAAAGGCTGTTTGTTGTACTGGCTGCCTGTCAAAGCAGCCCCTTTCTCCAAAAATTGTTGGCAAATAACTTCCTAATATTGCAGAAAGTATTCTTCTCCATTACTTTAGAAAGCATTGGCAAGGTGAAGAAGTTCAAGACAAACCTTCCACCCCCAAAACGCCTCATCTCTATTATAATAATTTCTTATCTTCCAAGAGATTCTGACCAGAACCAGATAACCCTGGATTCTGGGAAAATTCATACCTATCTAAAAAATGAGGCAGGTTAGACCTACCATCCTGCCTGTATCAGACTTACAGCACCACCAGCACCATCTGCCACCGTGTGCAGATAAAGCACCTCTCGCAGGTTTTCCCTCTGGAGCTCTGTACATGGTGGGCTTCCTCTGCACAAGTGTCTGTTAGCACAACACGCAGGGTGCCGCAGCACAAAAGCGGAAGGATTATGCTACAAACAGTTCAGTAGCCTTCAAAAGCCTTCACTATGTTAATAGCCTTTAAAGTGACATTTCAGAGCACCAGTGGCACCTGGTCCAGCTGCTCGCGGCTCCGCTTCCATCTAAACCCCTCTCTGCTCATCTCCCCACCCCACGGGCCAAGGTGAGGAGGGCTTGTGCCTGCCTACTCAGTGCTAAAATTTATTGGTTAGGCAAGAGGAGAGGACACAGGATTCTCCTTCGGTTTCTTGTGCACATTCTCCTCTACAGCTGCTGAACGTAACTTTAGCAAACATCAAGGAGAACAGGAGGCTTTACTGAATTAAAATATTTAACATACTGGCTAGTCATCGTTCCCTTTGAAACCAATACCCATCTGGGATTTGACTTCATGAAGACTGCTACAGTCTTTCCATGCCATGTCCCAAAAAAGTTCAGAAGGGAAGCACATTGTTGTATACTTTATGTAGGCCCACAGAAAGATTTGGTTTGGAGTGCACATGGACACAAAAGCTTTTTATCTCCAGGGACCTAACCTTTGATAACTGTCATTGCAAGCATTTTATTTTGCTCACTTAAGTAGCGCTATCAATAACTGCCTTTTGCTCTGAAGGCAAACATGGTCTGCTTTTCCAAGCAAATGAAAACAAATTAAAGACTTAAAACACCCATCAGTTGTTCACTTCAGCAATTTGATCGCTATCTTTTTTCTTTTTAAATTTATTTCCAGAAGATCCTTCAGGCCAGATAACAGTCACTCACTGCCTGCAACACTGCATTGCACTCCACACCATGTATATTTTTTGAGAGCTTCAGTGAAATATGAGCAAGAAGCACAGATTAGAATCTGGCCTGGAATTACGGTTTGAACTCTGCAAAAACGGATACAGCAGGTCAAGTTCTCCTCTCAGTTACACCAGAGCAGCATTCCAACAAAGAACAGAAAATCCATGGTTTCTGCCCTCAATTTTTAGGTTATTTATACAACCTAGAATGATGAGGGGGTTAGAGGATTAAAATTATTTGTAAGAAATCCATGGCAAACTACATGTGTACAGCTCACTGGTGCATCAGCTGAATGCTTGACTGAAGAATAAAAAAGTGAGTCTCTGTCACTTGGGAGAGGGCAGGTAGGTGTTACTGCCTTGCAAGTCTTGTGCCTCTCTGTGGCAACTTCTGGAACCTGGATGAGTGCAGAGAAAGCTTTCCAGGCAGCAGAAACTCAGCTGCAGCAGCATGGAGCTCAGCAGGGTGATTTTACTCAAATACTCAAGATTCCTCAGTTATTCTGATTTACTCTGCCTAACAGTATGATAAGACACACAGGCTTTCACACCACCAGGGCTAGGTGGATGCTGCTCCCCAGGAGATCTGGTCTAATTGCATCTGTCAACACTGAAGACAGTTGTGGATGCACACTCAAAAAAGAACCAGTGAGGGAAATTTGACATTTACCTTTAAATGGAAAGAACTGACATGAACACAGTGGTAAATAGAACGCTGTGCAATACAGCCTGGGGAGGGCTCACATGGGAGCAATGCAAGGTATTTCTGACGTGCCTTTGGTAAAAACAGCATTTGGGGCCACAAACACATGTGGACATAAATGGGCGTGAGTTCCATGTGAGAAAGGGAACGGGGCACTGGAGAGACAGCATTTACTGGCCCTGCTCCTCCACTTGCTTACAGCGGGGACACATCAGGGATAAATTTCATCCTGTGATTCCAAGCAGCTGGCCAAAACCATAAAGCTGCAATCTGTAAACTTGCTTCGACTTTTTTTCCCCTTTCCTTGCTTCCCCAAAAGTTAATAAGCCCTCCTCACATACACACATGCACATTGTTCAGAAATATTAGCCATTTCTCCCCTGCTCCAGCTCTGCTAAGTCAGGTAATTGAAGCTTCAAAGGAGAATCACAGCTTAATGGAGCTATGCTTGCCAAAGAAGACAAAGGACTTTGATTAGATTTCTTCCAGCTTATTTACATGACTTATCTTTTTATAAATTCAACTTCCTTCCAAAGTTGATAATGAGATGCCTCGGAAAAAAGAAAGAAATGGAATGGTTTGTTTAGTCACAAGACAAGTGATTATTTTTGTGATAGACTATGTCTGGTGTAAAGTTCAAAAACAATGGAAGTAATAGTCTTTAGGCAAAACACGTAACTGTTCCTGATAACAGTCTGCAAGGAAAAAATGGCAATTTTCAGAATTCTGCATAATAACATGGACAAATAACCTTCCAGGAGCAGCTGTCATGGTTAATTTCTGCTCTAAGATATAAAAACAGGGATGGCTTTTTGATTAGATGTTATTCATAACTTTTTTTTTGCATTTAATTTCTTTTGCCTGAGTACAGAATGGACACTTCCAAGACAGGAAAAGACTATTAACATACTAGATTAAAATGTTTCCATGCATTTCAGTCCCTGTCATTCTGACTTGGACACAAATCTATCCAATTTCTCCACTGTGGGGTCCTCAGAAAATCACAGGCATGCTGATATTTTCCTTAACTGGCCTCTAAGGTGTGGCAACGAGCCTTGTAAACATTGAGATTTTAGTGAAGGAAAAAGAGAGTAATTGCATAATTTGAACTGATGATGGAAATTACTTTCTAGGTAATAAGGGATACAAAAATAGACAAGGTGATTCACCCTCATTTTCTATTCAGCAGCTGGGATGCGTGGCGAAGACTTACCCAAAAGAACAGAAGGATGGGGACAGATGATCAGAAAAAGGATGGAGCAAAGCATCCCTCTCTGCAGGGAGTCTGCTTCAACACTTAAAGTAACTACCTCTTTATGGTTTGCATAAAACCATGACAATTAAGTACTCACGCAGAGCATCTGACAATTTAATCTGGGGGTCTATGCATGTGAATTCATCCCAATTAACTACCACAGTTAAATCATGTCTTAGCTAGTCTAAATTCACTTGAGAAGCACTCAGTTCTGGCCCCAAGCTTTTCCAAGATATACATTAGCAAAGGAAAGGCTTGTATGCTTGTGTTTCACTAAAAAAGAAAATATGTATATATTCCATGTCATTAAATAAAAACAACATTAAAGCAAAACTATGTGTGCAATAATTAAACAAAAATAAAAAGCTCCAGCATACTTGAGCAGCAAACCTATAAATAGTTTCCAAAGAGATTCTCAACATTTCTAAAAATAAAAGCTGTCATAATAAGGGCATGTTGCAATAGCAAATCTTGCTGGAAAAAGTTCTGAACCTTGTGTCTGTGAACTAGGAGAAACCAAAGCAAGAATTTTTACAAGTCACTTGACTCAATATTATGGTACATTAACCTTGATTTTTATTACCGCTCAGCATTTTTGCTTTTGAACCAGACCAAGCCCCAGAAATATTGAAGAATACACACATGGGGGTGGAGGGAGAGAGAGAAATGGGAGGCTGTGAGTTACAATCACTGAAAAAACGCAGTCTGAGTTCAGTGCTAAAAACCTGAGTGGGTTGTCCTTTTATCTGACTGATTGGCTCCATCCATGATTAAACCCCAGCTTTTCTCCCTACGGGCTATGAATCCAAACACGAGTCTGGGAACCGTGCGGGAGGCACAGCCCGGGATGCGATGTGGGCTCAGCCTCACTCCATCAAGGCTAGACTCCAGGAGGAAAGTAACTTACCAAAACATCCATTTCACTGACCACCTCTTATTCAGTGGAATATCACATGTTTGCAAATAAAGTTGCTAAAAATAAAAAGTGTAACTGCTCTGCCTTTGCACTGATGGGAAAGGCAGATGTTGCCTGTAGCTCTTACCCACCACAATTTTATTCTCAATTTACCCACCACCCCCTGTTTTATGGTTTACCCTGCGGTAAGATACTGGAAGTCAGAGCTGCTGATTGCCAGTATGAACCTTGTGCTGGTCTTTACAGTGCCTTGTACCAACAGCCTTTGCTGGAAAACAGTTTGGAAAATATTGGGCAATATTCTCCAGTCATTCCAGTGGGACCACATGAGAGCTCTGAATTAACCTTGGCCAAAAAGGAAGCAAAAAGGGAAATAAAGAAAATGAGTGAAGATAGCGTTCCTGGTAATCCATTTAATTTACGTGCCTAAATCCTGCCCTCTGATAGAAACAGGCAACCCAGTTGCTAAACAAATGCTTGAGCAAAGAATTTGGCACACACATTTCTAACCACAGGTCACGACAAAGCAAATCATCTTCGCTGCCTTTGGCAGCACTGGAAAAGGTCATTTCCAAAGATGCAGAGCCCCGGGGCTGTTCCAAGGGGGCCAGGGCACCGCAGCAGCCCTGGGGTGCTTCATCTGCCTGAACTCTTCACCTGGCAGAGCACGAAAGGCAGATGAAGTAGGAGTAAAATTGGTTCATCTCAATCTCTTCTTAAGGCAACTGTGTCTTTCTGCATCCTTCCACTTGGTGTGGCCAGTGTCCCGACCTTTCCAGGCTTTCTCTCCTCCGCCTCATTAGGAGTCTAATGATCTCCTGATCATCCCAGAATCATCCCACTTAATTGATTTAAGCCAGGCCAACACAATGCAGATGCCCTTTCCCACCCTGTGTTTGCGTCCCTCCTGGCTCAGACACACCTTTGCATTTGTCTGCAATCAAATGTCAGAGTGTTACCGTGGGACTTTTCTAGAACAAATATTTGAATTGTGATTTCTCCTAGTAACAGAGAGCTCCTGCACTGACTTGTGAACGCTGTTCTTCTACACTGTGTAGGATCACCAGCATATGGGAAGGTGCCTTTTGAGGAAGCCAAACAGCCTAGAGCAAACACACTGGCACCCAAAACTAGGAGCCAACACAGCAACAATTCAGGCCAGATTTCTTTAGTCAAACTGTCATGCGAGTGGTTCAGCTGTGGCTCACCTCCAGTGGAAATGCAGCATATGCTGAGTATTTCAGTGATGTGGTGAATGCAGTTAGGGCAGAAATGCAAGCCCTGAGAAACACATGGCTGGGTCTACAGGAGAGGCAACACGGTCTCATCCCAGTCAGACTCCCTCATCTTCAACGCACCTCCATCTATCCAAATATTCTTGAAAAATGTCTAAACTGCCTAATGGTCAGCTGTAAATCACCTTACCCATAGAAGGGTGCACACAAATCCCCTTACCCATAGAAGTGTGCCTTTACTAGCCAGGAAATCACAAATGGGTATGCACAGGTGAAAATAAACAGTTGGAAATTCTAACTTGATTTTTTTTGCATTACTCATTTGTGGCTCTCTCATTAAGCTAAATGATTCAGATGCCTTTCTGTATGCTGGCTGGCGTGGTGAGGCAGTCAGACCGGACCTTCAGGCCCACCAAAACTCCCACTGCTCCAGAGGAAATAGCTCTGAGAGCATCTGTGCTTGGAGCTGATTCTGGAAAAACTGTTTTGCCGTCAGTCCCGCGGCAATATCCTTATTCACGAGCTCTCAGTCCAGATGAGGAATAACTGGTGAGCTCAGACCCCTGGAAAGAGGGGTTTCCACTCCAGAATTGATGTTTAGCAATGAATTTATGCCAGAATATCTTTTCCAGAATTTCCAAGCAAGAGAAGCGAAGTGGGTTCCCCAGATGGCTCTCTGTGCCAATGAGACCTGCAGTAATTCTGCATTTGATCATACCCACCCGAAAGAACAAGAACAGTTTTGACTGCAAAAGGAATTTTCCATAGGAACAGCAAGAGGCAAATCATGGAGCCTAGTCCTGCCTGTTATAGTGGTCAGTACTCATCTGAGGTTCCCAGCAAGGACAGAGGGAATTTACCTGCACACAAATTTCACATTTTGGCCCCAAGGGACTATTGATACCAAAAAACCAAAAGCCTATCTGCCCCCGAAGCAGGAGCATTTGGGAATCAAGGGGAAATCTGAAAGCTCCTAAGGAAAGGAAAGATTTCTATGGAGAAACTCCTCCGTGCAAGCAAATTAGAAGTGGAAAAATATCAAAGCACTGGAGGGTTTTATGCAACAGTAGCCAAAACCTTGAAAGAAAACATTGTTAAAGGTTTGGTTTTTTCTCTTTTCTTTGGGGGGACTGTTTCTTCTGGAGTGGCCTACATTCTCAGGCCTGAATGCTCCCAAATTAATTGCCTTGCGTCCTCTTCCCTCCCCCCATCCCTTTTCTTCCTCTCTCTTTAGCCTAGTCCCAAGCCAGTGAAGTCTTGGCTGGGGCTTGTAATGAACTGGCAGAATGATAAAGAGATGCTGGGCTGGAGGGAGGTGGGAGACCCAAAGCCCACTAATAAGACCAGGATCCCCTACTTACGCCGTGCCCCACCGCGGGGAAGCCATTAAAGACCCACAGAATAGAAGAGAAAAGGAAGAAAGTTCTTACAACGAGCCCTCCCCTCCCGGGCCCTCTCCAGCGCTTTTTGAGAACAGAGCCCTCGACATGGCTAATCCCTCCACCGCTTAATGAACTACAAGCTTCCCTTTCACTCGGACAAAAGTTTCTTTCCTTTCTCGGGCCTAATCGCAGACAAATGGTCCCCCCACCACGATGCCTGTTAAAAACCCATTCCCTTTTTTGAGGCTGCAAGGCAGGAGGAATGCCACTGGCAAGAATAGGCACCCTTGAAATGAGCTCCTTCTGCACTTCTGAGAGAGATAAGTGGGAGATGACATTGGAGCTATAATGGAAAAAATATTTTCACAAGGCAGCATCTGTTGTTTCAGTGGATGCAGCCCCATTTTTGTTCCAGAATGCTTCTGTGCATCTGTCTATATCTTTTCTGTCAGTGAAACAATTACTGCCTGCCCGCCCTCTCCACACACATACATTACTGGTAGGAATGCACATGGCTGCAGAATAAAGCTGCCACAGCCTGTGCTGAGTTTTGTACGGACAACAACTTTCTGCAAGGAACCATTATTGCTTTCCTTCCCAAATGAAACAGTAGGCATGACTTGTACAGTTTATTACTTCACAATGCATGGGGTGAGCTCAAATATTGCCAGTTCCATACAGGAACAGAAAGATATGCTGACAAATTACATACAGAATCTTGAGCATCCAAATTTTGTTTTGGTACATAAATAATTATCCTTATTCCAGGATAATAAAGTGTTTGCAGCCCTCACTTCTGCTAAGCAACAATGAAACCAGGCCATTTATTTTAGTGCCTGACCTTCCAAATATAGTATGAATCTTTTGTGTTGGATGTGGTTTTAGATGACCATTCAAGGTTGTTTTCTGCAGGTTTACACCACACACCAGTATTAGACCCGGGAATGTGACAGGTCTGCCAAGCCTCTCTCCAGAGCTATGGCCTCCGTCTCACACTCCTGTGTGACAAGATGTACAGGCTTTAAACAAGTAGAGGCTGTTTGAACATCTAATCTGAACTCCCATCTAGTCAGTGCTGCTGTATTTGGCAAAAGCATTTTCCAGGAAAGCTTCCAGAAATAAGCTGAAGACATCAAAAGATGGAAAATCCATCCTTTCCCTCAGCAGTTTGTCCCAGAGGCTTTTCACCTCCACTGCCTGTCTAGATTCTACCTTGCTTTTGTCCAGACTCACCTTTTAGCTCTGCTATTGGCTTATGCCTTTCTTTTCCTAAATTAAAGAGCTGTTTAATATCCTGGATCTTCTGCCCATGAAGTACTTGAAGTCTCACCACTGCTGTTCACGTGGCAAAACAAACTCTCGGTTCTAACATACGAGACCACACTAGATACACACATTCAGTGTTCTCTTTCCTATTACAAACCATCCCAACAACAGCAACTGCAGTTTCCTGACAGGCCCCTGTGTAGATACCCAGAGCTTTGGAAATGTCACCAGCAGCCCAGAGCCTGTCTGGGAACACATAGATGAATTTTTCCCTGCAGTTCTTGCTCCTGCTTTGCTCTCCTACAACTACGCTTCTGCCTGTGCTCTGGACAGACCCAAAAAATGCGGAAGCAATCAAGGACAGTACAAGTAGGATCAATAACACCTTCAGAGCTGTGCAAGGCAATTCCACATCACCATGTACTGCAGAGCAGAGAGAAGCTGAAACTCGCTGGTGTGCAAAGAAGCTCTGTGGCTTTGAGCCCACCTTGAACCACCACATTTATCTAAAACAGAGGTGATGACACGCATTTGGATGAATGAGGCTTTAAACTGAACTAGCAACAGCTACACAGAATCAGGGAAATGCGTTTTTGACAGGAGAGGTCTCTTCTAAGGCCATCTCCCACTACGACTGTGGCTCTCTTAGGAGAGGATGTCCCGGTTCCAGTGGCAGAGCCCCCCATATCTGTGTTACTGCAGTAGCACAGAGCTTATCATCACCAGCTTGCAGCTGAACTCGCACCCCAGAACAGGCGAGTCTTTGCCAATGTCTCCAAAGCACACGGGCTATGAGAAATGACAAGCAGTAGTACTTTCAACCACGCATTTCTGACTCTGGAGCAGGCTCAGTTTCAAAGGGCTGGATTCCGTTCTTATTTCTCTCAAGCCTGTCTGCCCATTAGTACTTGCAGGGTCAAGCATGGGAGGAGGGGACTCCTACTCAGAAAATCAAGCAGCTACAAAACAAAAGGAATCCCGTTCAATTATTCCCAGCAAGCGGCTTAAGCAATGAAAGCAACACATGAGTCTTTAGTGTGGTATTTTTCCAATTATGTTCATTTTTCCTACATTACTAATATGCTACTAGAAACCAGACACCATACCCAATAATGAGAAAACAAGGAAAAAGAATAGAGCCAAGAAGGGGAAGAAACAGAGTGGAAAATGCAAAACAGTAAACTATTCCTCTTAGCATTTATTAAGTATCAGCAAGGGCACATTATAGCTGGGTCCCCAGACTCAGGCAGCAGTGAACTAAGAGCAAAGCAGCAGATGGTGATGCAGCAGATTAGAAATTGCTAACAACTGCTTGTCTGGAGAGCTTTGCTTGGGATTATGGACTTGATGGTAGAGTAAAAACCTGCAGCAACAGTCATCAAAATGTAGGCATCCTTGAAATGGGAAGGGTCCAGGCTTCATGAAGATTTAATCTGCCTATGTGTACTCTGCTCTGCCAGTGTTGGAGAAAGCAGATTGAAAGGTTTTGTGAATGTGTTACTAGAAAAAGTAACTAGATCATATTACTGTTGTGAATCAGTGCAGCTGTGCTGGCACCAGCAGATCTGAGTCAAAATGTACTATCTGAGAGTCAGGCTTCAGAGACCAGGGACAACCTAACGAAAATAGCAGTCTTTTAATGGGTTTACAAAAGATTGGAAATGAAGAAAACCATCGCTGTCTATGCCTGTTCTAGAAGGAAAAACTAAAACCACTTTGCTTTGGTGCAGCTTGGTTTTTTCTTTTTAAAGACCACTTACATCTCTGACCAGGTAGGACTGAAGCAGCTCTGACAGGTCTCGTAGACCTTCTCTGCCCTTTCATAGAGCCTAGCATGTGTGCTGAACTCTCCATGTATCTCTCTGGTTTCTGGCCGCAACAGAAAGGATTCAACACTTTTCTCCTCAAGTGTTGATAAAACAATGCACAACATTTGAGGGATGATCATCTACACTGCTGAGTGCTTGGAATAGTGACTGCAGCACAGCAAGGGAGAACAGAGCGCTGCAGCACTCTTTAGTGTAAGTGTCTTAGAAACTATTTCATTGAGAATTTCATTCACAAGGTCACCCTCATGTTACATGGTTCTCAATTAAATTCCTGATAACTACCAGCAGCTACTAGTTTATCAGTGTATCTCCAACTACAAGGTGACAGACAACACACACAAGCGTGAACTGAAGAGGGCAAAGGCACTAGCTTCCCATTTTACTGGGTATAGCCTTTTCCTTGTATGACCATAGGTATTTACAGAGCAAAAGTCAGATGAAAGCTTGGGAGATGAGAGCTACTGTATCAGCATTGGCGAATGTGCATAAATTTATCCCCACAGTCCTCCCAAGGACTCCCTGTGCCTTCTGCAGAGGATACAGTTCCTTTACTGGGTGATGTCCAAGCATCAGCTTCTGCCATTGGCTTTAATTAATGAAACGCTCTGACAATAAACTGCAGCAAGGCACATGCTGCACCCACCGTGCTGAACCAGTGCGTGGTTTTGCATACGCATTTTTGAAAGCACACATTCTTCGATGTGCCTGTAATTTGACTCAATGGGTCAGTAAAATGTGCACTAGATGAGATGGGAGAGTCCTTCACGGTATCACTCACACGGCCAAAGATCTGAAGCAAATCTATTAAACACATTATGTTATTCCAGATATTTAGCTGTGGAAACAAGATCAGGACCTGGCTTATGATCACAAGAAAAAAGTTCCTTATGACCTTTGTCTTTCAAGAGTGAAGGGGAAAATCTGCCACTCGAACATATATAAGGTTTACTGATATAGATTTCAACCTGGAGCAAAAAAACCCTAGTGAGTGGGCCAAATGTTAAATCAAAGTAAGTATTTTACAGTAGTTCAGATTTGGGGTACCAGTTGTCAGTTCAACCACATGTTGACCTCTTTCTATTCCAGCATTTTCCAACCAGAGCAATGTGGGATTTCCAGCCTCTCTTGAGAATGCAAAGCTGCCAATGGCCTTGGAGCTTTACTGTACAATATCTACATATATATATATATTTCAGAACTGCACCTTTGCCTCAGTATAATCCCAAGTAGTTTACAAGAAAGTATCTTCAAAAATGATATTTTTCAAAGTGTAATAAAGGGAATCTTATCCTGTAAGTGCTGCCCTGCATTCATGAAGGAAGCCCAGAACCCAGCAAGAGTTGTCTTCATTGTAGAGGGCAAAAACAAGGAGGTGAAATATCTGTCTAGTTTAGCACTATTTAATGCCATTTATATATATATATAAAAGGTGTATAGGCATAGAATGGTGTGTGTATTTATATGTAATGGTTTCATTTGACACAATTTTCCCTCCGTACAGGTGCTCCAAAAGCTGGCATTTTCATGTTGTGTTTGCCAGCCAAGTAAGACATTGCTGGGAAATAAATAATGTACATGGGCTACCCCACACTAAGAATTTTTCCAATAAAATTGGTGACATCAGCAGCAAGACCTGTCACCACTTGCAGCCATGGGAGACACTTAATGGGTCAGATCCTGACATGCAGTGGACCCCACCAATGCACACTGGGAGCTGTGGGAAGGGAGTACTCAGAGTTTATTTCCATTTCCATGAGGAATAAACCCTGGCTAGACTGGCCAAGGTAAACACTGGCCTGCCCTCCCACCTGCCACAAAGGTCAGGGCTGGTGGGGCCCAGCCAAGTGCTGGCTGTCATCTGCTGAACGTGTGCCATTCCCCATGCAGACGAGGCTTTTCCAACACACAGCTACAGCCAGGCCTGGCAGATGCTCTTTGCTGGTGATTCCAGGACTTTTGCCTTGGCTTGGCTTCTCCCCTTTGGATGGGAGTCATCTTCAGCTGCAGACAGGCAGACGCCTGACGAGGGTCTGCCCTGCAGGCAGGATGTGACCCATCAGAGATGACCAAGGGCTCCCTTCTTCATGGCCTCCAAGTCCACACTCCAGCCTCAGGAAAGGGACAAGGCTGTGCTGCACAAGGGTGCTGGATCTACCTCTTGCCATTCAGCAGATGAAGGTGTGAAATGTGGTCACTTCGTCCACTGCAGAGATCTCAAAGCTATAAAAAAGCAGAGCTGGCAAAGTTCCCTTTAAAACTGCTGCTCTTTGTAATGAAGGCAAAAGGAATCTGTTAAACGAAAACCCCGATTATAATGGTCTTTCTGCATCAAAAGAAAATGTAGTAACTTTGTTGCTTCCACAATAACAGCAGAAAAAGAATCACTTTGCAGGACACACAAATTAAATATTTGTCTTCTTTGCTGGTAGAAAGGGTGAGGTTTCTCTCGTCTGCTGCACAAGTAATTTGTGAGCACTCCCCTGGTGTAACACTACCCCTCTCTGCCATCAAAGCAGAGTGTGTAGATTCTAATCACTGCCCCTACTTGCTCTGCTTACAAGTCTTGCCTTAGAAGACAGGTCTCCCTTTGGAGATGGATTTTACTGTCAAATCCCCCTTTTCAGTGCCACACCCACAGCACAAGATCACAAAGAAAGGAGATTGTTTAAACACAAACCCACAACTGTTTGATCACAGCAGTGTTATCACTTATAAATGCTGCAGAATCTTTCAAATCTCCAGGTATTTATCTAAAAAAAAAAATCTGTTCCATGTCTTAAAGACTTTATTCCCTCTTCACCAAAGACAGTCAACTTAAACTTGGAAAATGAGAATGGCCCTTATATACATAACACACATAAACATATTATACTGCCTTTTCCGTACATTACAGATCTACTCAAAGATTGGCTCAGGCCAAAAGTGAGGATCTAAAAAATCTCAGGTTGTGAAAACACATGGATCCAACAGAGTTAAGTCCAGTTTACAGTAACACATCAATGGGGTACACTGCAGCAGAGAAATTAGGGACCCCTTCCTCTCCTGAACTAGGCATAAATTCTAGCAAAGCCCTTCCTTCTGTCTAAATGGCTTTCTGTCAGTAGTTGTGTGTCATATTTGATGCAAACTTTATGCCAACCTTTAAGTTCATTGAACTAAACAAGGAAAATGGCAAAATTTAGGGAAGAAATACACAAAATGTCTTAAAATAAATAACTGTATGGCTATAGCCTAGTGACCTTAAAAGATGTAGGTTAAAAGTATGCAAAAGCAACTAACATGAAGCTCTTGAGAGAGATTTGAGAATTGAAGAAACTGAAGAGTACAGAACAACACTTAATTTCAACATTTGAAGGTTCTTGCTGCATTAGTGGAAGCAACTTAATACCTTACTGAGCTGACTCAGAACATGGTTGAGTCAGATTCAGCAAAATAACATCTTTTGAATCATGCACACTCAAATAAAATTTTGTTGCGATTTTCACAATATTTTTAGGATAATCACAGATTTTCTGAATTATTGTATTTATAATGTTTTGGAAATTCCATTTTTCCATCAGAAAATATTGCTGGGAGAAGTTTCCAAATGGTTTTTGTAAACTTTGTTGGTTGAGGAAGCAACCATCTTTCTGTTCACTGCACACTGGGTCCTGCTTTGGGCTCTGGCTCTTAGATGTTCCCTTTTTGCCAATATAACTAAATATTAGAAAAAATACACTCCCACTGCCTTGTTTTGCAACAGCTTTTTTAGTTTCTTGTGGCATATTTCTTTCATCTCCAAGCCATAAGTCAATTTTACTTTCATGAAGTTTCTTGCATTGCCAGATAAAGAACTTGTCCTTGGATCACAAAAGAAACTGGCGTGGCTTACCACTCCTGGCAAAACTTTACTAAACATGGCTCAAATGCTAAATTTACTATGAAAATATACAGAAGAGAAGACTCACATTGATTTCTTGTACTTTACCAACACATCATCAAATAGGTCTTCTGTGGCTAGCAATCCACAAGCAGGGGAATAAGGAATATGGTTTATGGAATGGGCTTCATTCTCATGGTGCACACCTAGTCCTCCAGGCAAGACAAGTTATTTTCTGGGCCTGGGGGAAAGTATCTGACAGTAACTGATCAGGATGAATGGCTCCCGTGTGCCTCCCCAAGCCAGCGAAACACGGTAACACGCCATCCAGGATTTGTAATTCCGCAGCTTAAAGCACATTAGGAAAACAGCCCGATCGATAAACCCTCCATGAATGCACCAGCACATTGCTGCGTTATCGCACGAGTGGAAACAACAAATGTGTCACTGCAGTGATTGTTTGATGTGAAATCATGTGGAACGCCTCATTTGGAGCGCGGCCCGGTCGGCCCCTGTGAAAGCGATCCCCCTCACGCCATGTTAGAGAACGCCAGGGCGTGAAATCCAACCTCCATCTGCGCTGCCGCAGCCGCGCTTTGTGCCCGCTACGTGTCAGCGTCTGTTTTTATTTTCTGGCACCTTGAGCAAGTGTTAGAGACTCTAAATAATAAGTGACATAGGGACACTTTGCTGGAAACAAGCACCTGGGCTGGGGCACGGCATTCATTAAAGCCTGACACGCTCACCCTCTGCGCTCTTTTCGGTCCCTTCTTTTCTTTCCTTTACCACACTATTACTCATGTGCCTACTGGCAATGTGAGAAATGGAAAATGTAGCATGCCCCATTGGCCAAACAACTGGACCATGGTTCCAGAAAAACTCTCCTCTTTTATGGTCCCTTTCATCCTTTTTGCACAGCACACTGAATAAAACCACAGGCACACCTTGGTCAGCTTCCTCATTAGAGAAGACTAGGCACTTGTTTTTTCTTCACTGCATCAAAACCAGGAGTGCCATACACAGGTGCACTCAAGCTAAAAGTGTATGTATTTTCTGCTTTAGATGAGAAAACAAATTTCAGGGGAAGTTAACTCCATCTCCACGGCTTTGTAACATGCAAAAAGCCTGAATTTTTGATGCGTGTTAAACTTCAGAGAAAATAAGAACAGTGTGCACTATGAATGATGTTTTTGAGACTTGTGAGGGCTCTCTTGTCCTGTGCAACTAACTGCATGACTAGGGAAGTAAAGGAAAAGGCATACTAGTCAATCATCCACAAATTCGAGGAGGTTAATTAGCATGGAAATATGTATTCTTGTAGAAAACAAAACAAATTTACCTTCTTAGCTTGACTGGTCTAGTCTATGGTATCCTAGCTTCTAGTACAGAGCAGACAAATCAAAGGTCTCACACTTTGCAGAGGAAGAACCTAAATTGGCTTTCACATTTAATTTCAGACCCCAGTTTCTATAGCTGATGAGGCAGCAGAAACAGGAAGATGCAGAAGACTTGTGTTGGATAACTTGTGGGTGATCAGGACGTTGTCAGCAGTCCCACTCTCCACAGGATTCCCTGAACTGAACATCTACTGTCCTCCATAGAGAAAGCTGTGCCTGGAAGGGTGGAGAGACAGTAATGGCCAAGCCAGAGTGCACTGGGTAATGCAGGACAAGATAAACATTTCCAGACCATGTGAAGGAGGAAGAGAGATGCACAACTTTTACCTACAGCAAGCTCAGTCCAATGAGCTGAGGATGGGACAACCCTGAGGATTTTTCAAGAGCACCTACTTTCACTGGCAGATTATCCACTGCCATTAACAAAGACAATTATTGTTCCTTAAACTTCTAGTAGTAACATGTGTGGGTTTAATTTGGAGGAGCTTTGTTTGTTTAAAAACAAAAATCTCTCTAGGGATTACTGGAATAATTTCCCTGGGCACCCCATGCTGCTTGACCTTCCTGGTGGCAAAAAACTGTCTTGGCTGAAATGATGTGTGAAAGTAATACTAAAACATTAAAATAAAGCCCATATACATATGCACACCTATATATAGGCTCTCTGAAAAACAGAGAGAAGATTAATGATGAAGAATGTCATTAGTCTTTAGAAAACTTAGCCTGAAAAAAAGTCAAGCTGAAGGAGTGAAACACTAGAGACTCATCAAGCCAAAATCAATAAAGCAGCAGTTAAAAATCCATTTCCAGCTCAGGATAAGCCTGTTGCTGTGTGGGGAAGGAAAAACCATCAGTGGTAGCACAGAAAAGACAGAAGCAAAACCAACCATGGAGAACATATAGCCTGAGGAGAGAGATGACAAAGCATAAACTGCATCACTCAGTGAACAGGTAACCATTCAGCAGGGTGATGCAGGGCACACGTATGTGAGGTTGGAGGAAAGCAAAGCTTCAGGCTGTGAGACTCAGAGTTCAAAAGTAGAGACTGTAGGATGACCAACTCAACTTGAATTCTCAGGCAAAATATGTAGCAAAACCAGCTAACACATTTTTTGGACACGAGGAGAATCCCACCTGGAAGTGGGTAGGTGATCTGGCTGTATACACAATAGTATCTGAGACAGCATCTGGGTCCAGACTTGATGTCATGGCCCAAAAATTAAATGGGAAAAATGAGGAATAAAAAAAGAAGTGTAAGAGTGAGCCAAAAACAATTAAGAGACTAGGAGAAAACACTTGTAAATGTTAAAGTACTCAATATATCCCAATAGTCAGAAAGAAGGCTGAGAAGTGAGTTAAGCCTCCTTAAAAGATAATACTGCATAAGCAACACATAAAATTGGTGCCTCTGCAGTCTTGGTGGATGAGGCAAAATACCAGGCAGTGACTGGTGGTGGAAGTTAACAAATGGCAAGGGAGCATTTGCAACATCATTCAGAAGCATCTTCACGACCTTGAGTAAAGAATTTTCCAACCTTTTCCTGGACAAATACATAGATGTAGAGCTATAATATGGGACCAAAGAAGCAGACTGTTCTTTCCAGCATATCTTCTGTGGATTCCTCAACCTGTCATTTTCATTAACATTAACCTCTGCAGGTAGCAATGTTTAACACTACTTTCTNTAAAAAACCATTTTTTATAAAAAAAAAAAAAAAAAAAAAAGAGAGAGAGGAAAAAACCCCAGAAAATCAAAAAAGCCAAGCCTTAGTATTTGACCATTTTTCAAACAAAAGGAACTAGTGTAGTGTAGGTAGCAATTGTGATGACATTTGAGATTAGCCTATAATCCAGTTTCAATCTTCCAGCTGGAGAGTGGAGACTGTATGGTTTGAAATCTGTGAAGTTATTTGATTTTAAAGGCTTAGCAGGCATATAAAAGACAGTGTAGGCCAATGAAATCAAATTTGCTGTACGATGTGTAGTACGCTGGATCCAGATTTTATACGTGTCCTCTGTGTGCTTACTCTGATATAAACAGTTACAGCAAACCAGAAATATGTGCTGTCTGTGCAAGATGGACTGGAATTCTGTCCTTGCTCATGTCTGATCTGCTCACACAGAAGTCAGCAGGATCAGCCAAAGGAAGAAAAGTTCTCAAGGCAGAAGGTATTCAACAACAACAACAACAAAAACCCTAAAAAATTTGATCATGAAGGAGGAAAGGTCATGGAGAGCAGAGTTTGCATCTTTATATTCTTTGTATCATATTGTAGTGTGTGACTAGCTCTTGTCCACTAACTTAATCAGGAAGACATATTTTAGACAGTGACAAGCAGGAATGAATACAGACAGTCTTGTTTTCACCACAGGATACAGAGACTGGCTTTGGGTGTCTTTCTGAAACATTCATTTGCCAGGCAGAATGGGAGCCTGAGGGCAGAAGACTTCAAAAAAGAAAAATACATATATCCCAGAAGTCATGTAAAACATAGGGCTACACTGTCAGCTAGTGTAAATGAATGTAACTCCACTAATGAGAAGGAGCATCTACAGTGTAAGCCAGAGGAAGATGACAAACTGAAATTGTGCCCTTGGTGACATCTGATCTATTCACAAAAATATGCATGCCTTATGGGGCAAATTTTAATATCTGTCAAGATTGTTTGGGGAATGTGGGCAGCTACATCTGCTGGGAGAACCAGGAGGGGCAGGGGGAGCGCTCTTGCATAAAATGCAAAATTAAACATCTCGAGAAGCAAACTCCCCCCTCAGCTGCACAGAGGACAATTAACCCCTCTGGAGCTCTGCTCCAGATGGCCACTCCAATGCCCAGTTCTCACCCTCTTGTAGTGAAACTCCCATTAAAGCCATGCTCTCCTGACACTTTTGGCACAATAAGTGAGCAACTATGCTGAAATAACCATCATGGCCATTCTACCATAAAGCTGAGCTGTCTGCCAAGGGGAATGTAACTACAAATAGAGAATTTATCTGTCATCAGTGGCAGCATGGTCCAGTTCAGAGCAAATTCCTTGTCATTTACACACACAGATCCGTGTGATTTTAACCTTAGCATAGTCACTGGTAAGTCAATAGTAACAGAAGGGGCAGGGGGAAGATGATTTATTTTTCCTTCCTGCTGCTGCAGAGCAACTGCATATTTTCCTTATCAACAGCTGTGGTTCATATACACTGTAGAGATAGGCAGAAAGAGGGGGAAAACCCCACCCGACAAACAAGATGTAGGACTCCCAGGAATCATTATTACATGCTGAGCATGCCAATATAATGCTATTTGCAGTCTCCTCTCTAGGTCAGCAGAGATTCCAGAATCCTTTGTCCAAAACAGTTGCTCCTCCCCAGGAGCATGTGCAAACCCCTGTCTTTTTGCCATGCTGCCAAATCTGATGAAGGTTTTAACCAAGGAAGGGTGAACAGGTCTCACTCATGCACCTGGCTGAAATGCCTCTGCTCTTCACATCAGACTATTATCAGAGCTGCTGTGTCTATCCTGCCACCTCTCTGCCATAGTAAATAACCATTCAGTCTGTCCCAAGGAAAATTAAAAATGTAAGTGACTGTGAGGGTGGTAAGGGTCTGGCACAGGTTGCCCAGAGAATCTGCGGCTGTCCCATCCCTGGAAGTGCTCAAGGCCAGGTCGGATGGGGTTTGGAACAACCTGGTCTAGTGAAAGGTGTCCCTGCCCATGGCAGGGGGCTGGAACGAGATAGTCTTAAGGTCCCTCCCAATCCAAACCATTCTGTGATTCCAGGGTTTTAAAAGAATGTCATTTCAGCTTCCACAGTTCAGCTGATGAGGGGTAGCTCATCAAATGGCAATCACATCAGCACTGTTCAACCAAAGTCTGGGATTTTAGGTTACTTGAATTCAGCTGTAGAGCCACTATCAGCTTACTGACAGGAAAACACAAACGCATTCAGACTCAGCCCTCTGCCTCAGCTTTGATCTGGGTAGGGCAGCAAATACTGTCAGCTGTCTTGGACGCTGAACACAAGTGTTGGCCTAAACCTTCACCCACCATCGGACACAAACCAAAATTGTGTTCAAAGAGGTATGAAGCCCTTGCTTTACTCTAAAAACTATCTTGAATTATTATGGCACTTTCCAAGAAAGCTGATGTCACAGTATCATGACAGAGGCTGTTCACTGAAATGCTGATAACATTTATGTTGTGATAGTGCCCCAAAAACCCCTCTGTCAGGTCCCCACTGTCTGCAGAAATCTCCCAGCTGGCTGAAGTTGGTGAGGACAAGAAATTAAGGTCAATTATTTCAAGTTCCAGTGAAATCCAAGCAAACCTATTTATACATGCAGTTTTAAGCAGACTTTTTTTTCTGTAGACCAGCTCAGCAAAAGTTGAGGTCAGTAGAAAGAACTAAATTCAATTTTCCACTTTCCTTCTTTCACCAGAGAGACTTCTCAGGGAAAAATAACACTATCTGAGTGTCCCACAGCAACCATGTTATCCAAGTTTTTCAGTCTGAGATCTCATTTCATGTTTGTAATACTGGCTCCATGAATGGCTCTTGGAGAAAATCACATTACAAATACAAACATATCAGGAACAGATGCAGTCGTGCAGGGTACCATTTTCCAGGTGGAAAAGTAAGCACCTAGAGCACCCACAATAACTGTAATATTCATCTTCATAAATAAATAATATAAAATATTAATTGACAGTCATAGTAGTCCTGCAGTCAGGCTGAAATCTGACTTCAAACTAAATACTGTGGAAAAGTGAGCAGCACTGCTGGCATGTCCACAACACAGGTTGGAAGGAATGCCATAACCACCGACTGACACTCGACTCCTTCCCAATAACCTTCACGAACTGCACAAAAACAACATCTCTCTGCACCCACTCTCCTTCCACTCCCACTCCCCGGAGAAGAGCATTGCATCCTCCCATGTGGACTCAAGTTTGATCCTGGCAGCTGCACCGATGAGAGCAATAAAACACAAAGAAATCTCCTCTCCTGGGCCAGGCCCTGAGCTGTGCCTACGTGTCTGGAGCCAGAGAGTTTCCTGCCTGGCTTTCACAATGCCAGCTTCTCTTTTGTTGTGCAGCACGTCCGACACAAGGAGCCGCGGATCTGCTTTCATTCCCAAAGAAAGATCACCCACTGAGCGGGACCTCCAGGTGCTTGGGGCGGAATCTCCCTCTTTCACTTGCTGGGGTTTATGAGGGCTATCTTCCAGTTTGCACAGCAAACATATGTCCCCATCCAAAGATCATTCAAGTCAACAGAAAGGCTCCTCTTGACTTCTATAGGCTTTGGCTCTTGCTGCCCTGGAGAGCAAGGAACTGTAGGGCCAAAAATAGGGTCGCATAGATGACATGGCTCTCACCCCCAAGCCCATCCTCATCCCCCACCTGCTCCTCCAGGTCACAGCTTTGTAGCCACAGGAAGATGTTTACATCATGGTCCTATTGACACAGGTCAGAGTTCAAGGAAGCCCAGTAAATCATGAGTCTAAATAGGGTAGGGCTGGGGCCGGGTGGAGGAGAGAGGGGAAGTAATGAGAGCAGAACCATCTCTTTGAAGAGGAACAAATGTGAATGTTTACAGTCCTGCTGGTGCATTCTCCCTGTGCTGAAAACATGTTCAGATGCTGGTTGGTTAATCTGCCTTCTGAGAAGTTGTGCTGAATGGCAAGGAGCTTATTCATGCCATCAACAAGATCTCTGCCTATATGCTACTCTGCAAAAATCCTAGTGGCATGGGAGGGAGCCAGTGCATTAGCCCTGTATTTTCATATGTGCTGTATCAAAGAGGTTCAACTATGTATTGTGAGTTCCCACAAGGTTGGTGAAATCAGACTTAGTCCTGGCATACAATGCAGTTCTGCTCAAAAAATAGAAAGGGGGAAAAAAAAAAAAAAAGCCCAGTTAGCAAACAAGACAGGGCTTGTTTCTGCACTAACCCACAGTACATAGTTTGACAATGTTTCACAAATCTTCATTTATCATTAATCTGAAGGCATCTTCTTTTTCTCCAGCAGAGGATGTCAGATCCAGCTCCATTTCTGGAGCTACAACACTTCTGGGTTTCCTATGCAGCCCAGAGGATCTTGGAGATATTCCCACTGTCTGTAATTACTGCACAGTGCATTAGCACTTCACTCTGTCACTCACTGATTTCCTCTGCCTCATTAAGACTCCAGGAAAGTCTGATGAGAACATTCAATTAAAGTGAGTACAAACTGATAACAAGGCCTTGTGATTCTTTTGTCCATCTGTTTGTTGATCAGTAATTAGCAAACTCAAGGGGACAGTGCAGGACAAAATGAGTGGAGGGACAGTAAATAGAAAAAGTCAAAGTCCAGGTGTGGGACATTGACCCAGCAAAATCGAATTTCACGCTGAGATCCACATAGCAAGGGTGGAAACAATATGAGAAAAGCTTGACCTTCCCTCCTTATAAAAACATGTTGTCCAAGTTTGAAACACATCTGAAAAGCATTTGTGAGACAGGACAGTGATGTACACAGGGACGGGCTTCTAAAAGGAGGTGTGATCTCCCTGATGGGCTCCATCCACTTAGCAAACATAATCCAACCTGTCTTCAGCACAGTCTCTTTACTGTTGCCTCATCTACACTAGAAACATTATACTTGCAGAGCTTTATTGCCAGACCCCTTCCTTGCTCAAACAGGCACAGAAAATTATCATATGGACCAAATCCTGCTATTGCTAGTAAAATTGATTTATTCCAGCTGAGCAGCTGGTCTAAGGTTTCATTTGCTCTGCAAGAAAGTCCCAGCAGAGATTCACACAAAGAAAATGATGCCCAGGTAACAGCAACACTCACTTGGCTCTCTGGCCGTAGCCTTGGCTAGTATCACTGTTATGAGAAGGCTGTTTCGGCGAAGAAACCACGTGGGCAGTCAGCCTCCCACTCCTGCAGCTTTCAGTGAAATCTCCAACTTGTCTTCAGCCTTTTTAAACTACAAACATTGCTCCTGATCAAGTTTCTTTATACACTGTAAAGGCAGCTACTGCATTTTGCAGCGGACAGCAGTGGCCTCACTTTGCTGTTTTACAGTGAAACAAATTTTTGCCCACAGAAGCTGAAAGGCTCCCCTCTTGAGGCAACCACAGAGAAGTCCGTGGGATGAGACCAGTCTTTCCCACATAACCTGTACCTTTAGATGTTGTAGCTGAAGGTCAAAAGAGATCACAGGCACACCTGCACTGACCACCACCTACCACAGGGCATGACACATTGACTTTATTCTTCATTGGAAATGCAAAAATCTTAGTTGACAGAGTTTCAGATTTCCAGGCATCCACAACAAGCGCAACCGGGAAGGCCCAACCGCTCACTCCAGACCCTGGTGAAGAACAGGGTCCATTGCCTGAGGAAAGCCCAGTATTTGCAACATCTCTGACTGCAAACACACAGAGAATGTATGTTGAGAGATTCCTGAGAAAAGCTCTAAAGAAAAAAATTGCTGGCTCCAACTCTGGCAATGAGAAGATCTTGCTATGTGAGAGATAGGCAGAAGACAGACATTGAAATCATTTAATGTCTCAGAAAAAGGACAAGAGACCTCCACTTTGTTGGTAGGGTCTACTGGATTGGGATAGAAAAAAAGGATAATATGAATTATTCCATGAAAGTAACAATTTTCCTTATGATTTCCTGAATTTTTTGGAGTAGCCGGTCGATTTCAGCAATGTAGGACCACAGTTGTTTCAATGACTGCTGGTTTTGTTATTTGTTATTTACTGTAGCTATTGCCCAGAGACTCCATTCAGGCCGTGAGACACAGACAAGGAGCACAAGGTGACATGGTTGTGCAAACAAGTCTGATGTCTGGTTTGCAGGTTTTGAGTTGTTATTATTATCTTCTTGTTAGGTAATTAACCATAAGATGCAATGGTATCAGTCATCCTTCCTGGTACCTGCCTGGCTACATGAGTGATAAGCACAGACCATGGTTTTGCTTTTAGTAAGGGATATGTACAATTCCCTTCTCTGGCTACCTGGAACAAAATACTTCAGTCCTATCTGCACAGGAGAAAAACCTTGTGTTAGCAAACATAATTATCAGCACAATAAATGACATTATTCGTCCTTCTGACCAATGATTATTATTTTAAAAAACACATTAAGTGATTTCAGGTTTTTCACAGAAACCCAAGTGACTTGTTGACATGTTTAACTGTCTTGGCTCAGGCCTTCTGGAAAGTCAAGGACAGGCTTATCTCTCTACCTGTAAATTACATAACTACCTTTACTTTTTCCAGAATAGTTTGTACCATTTGGTTGTTGAATTCTCTGCTGCTTTCCACTCCATTTATTCTGAGGCTGCTGCAGGTATTTTTCAGGACCCTCAGCAAGAGACAATCCAGCACAGGTCTGGGTGAGCACCCAGCGCACTGCCCGCTCTGCTGAGAATGAAGTTCGCCAGCTGCAGCTGTTCAGACAACTTTCCTAACACCATCCCATGATGCAACGTCTCCTGTTCAGAAATTACTCAGAAATCCCCACTTAGAAAACAGGACACAGGAAGAGCGTTCTTTTAGGACACCCAGGACAGCCTGGCACAACCACAGCTCTGTCAAAATATATGTCCCTCTGTGGGCATAGAAACACTCGTGCATGGTTGAGTGAAGTGACCTTCCACGTTCCAAATAAGCACCGGCTGCAATTTTCTCCGTATTTTTAAAATTACATGTGGCTCTCAACAGCCTGGCAAATTGTCAACACAGCCCCTAGCCTGGTGCAATTTAAGTGTCCTTAATCCAAATGGTATAAAAGGAAACAGTTACAGAAACCCTGAAAATAAAGGATGATGCTGAGTTGATGGCTTTCTAAACATTTGTTAAAATCCTGGGGATGACTTTTATTTTCAGGCAAAACTTTAAAAGCCTGAGCTGCCATCACTTTCCAGAGGAGCTAGCTGAAAGGCTATATTTAGAAGATCGTGTCAAAAAAGTTTCCTTTAAATCAGGCTGCTTAGTCCTACCTAGAAAAAGATGTCATTTTTTACTCACTTGCTTTACTTTTAGCTATTTCCATATGTACACATTTTTTAAAGGAGAGAGACGACAGAGCTACCTCCTAAACTTAAATTAAACCGTCATAAAAGGCCTGCAGAGAAAATGCCAGCTTTGTGACTAGTAAAAACCAACACAGTATTTTCCTGGCACAGTACAAATGACTGATCCAGTGGTTGTTATCTTTGAAAAATGCTCAAACTATGAAATTCTTGGTTGGTTGGCAGTTACCAAAAACTTGTGGGCAGAATCTGGCTTATGTGATTTGAGCACTGCTTAGCATCTGTCATGAGAAAGCCTTAGGCTGAGTTTCCCTCTTTTGCAGAAATGCCATGGAACTGAGAGAAAACCTGAAAGCACAAGGAAGAAGCATGTGAACAGAACAGCTAAAATACTACTACTGTAGTATTCTTCAAGTGTCTTTAACAATCACAAATTAATATGATCCTGTCTTCTTGGGGGTGATTAGATGACCTCTTTCTCTAAGTCTTTTCCAGCTCTTACATCTATGATTCATCCCTCTTGGGCAAAACATAAAACCAGTGCACTGATCATCCATCATCGTTAAAAATCTCACTGCAGTTTTTCAAAACAGCAAAGGAGTTTGCTCTAGCCAAAGTTCCGTAATTTGCGTAATTACTGTACACTGCATACCTAAAAAACTCCTTGGTTTGAATCGCAGAAGCATTACTCTAGAATATGTTCTAATCAGAGGAAACAACCTTCATTCCTCACTCTCTTGAAGGCTGAGCAGTCATTTACCTGAAGTGAATATAAAACCCTATTTACACACATTCTGTGCAAGTCCTACTGGGTAAAACATCACACAAGATGCTATGCAGGAGGAAAATAAGCATTATATGTGGGGCAAGCCTTGGGAGTATAGGAACAAGGACAGAAAAACATCTTGCATGCTTTGATATGACCTCCTTCTTGCTGCAAAGCTAAAAACCTGCATGGTGTGTATGGGGCACAGCCCTCTCAGGAGATCTGGTCATGGTCATGGATATCAGCTTTTCTTCACGTCCTTCGAGCTGGATTTGGTCAGAAAGGTCTCTCAGGCATTAAATGCACTGTTCAAAATTACATTTTCTATGGAAGTATTTCCCTTGGCATTTTTCCTATGGGAAAGTGAAATTTTTCAGAATTCCAGAGCAACCATATTCTCACAGAAAACTCAAACTCTAGAAAAATTTAGAAAATAAATTTTAGGGCTTATTCTCAGAACGACCAGTGCTGTAGTCTTCAAGAGCTTGTAGTGGGAGGCAAAGCAGCAACTTTTGCTAAAAGCCACCCAGAACTGAGAGAGATGGTGACCCTCAGCTGCAGCCCTAATGCTGCTGGCAGCTGTGGAAAGGAATATTCAGCCACTGCAGCCCACTCTGACAGCAGATTGAAGTCCAGTGCTGCTCTCACAGCCAGTGAATTCCACAGCACAAACCCACCCACATCTCCCATACACTAGACAGGGACATATACTCAGTTTTTAATTACAACAGTATTTCCTCTGTGTTGCTGATAATGAACCAGCACAGGTTGGGCTTTGCATTGCATACAGACAGTATTTCTGTTTCAGGGAATTCCCAAGGATCAAACTATTGGAGTCTGGGCACTTATGCCAGGGGAATACCACACTATGCTTCCCTGGGTGTCCACTGTCCTGGCAGTTACTGACAGGAGACTGTGCTGGGCATGTCCTGGTATCCCATTCCTAAGGCCGGCATGTAAGACCCTATCTAAGGCCATTAACTCAGTGATAGTAAGGTGATAATATGGTTATCAGCCACAGTACCGATAATTTCATAGCACAGTGTCCAGCACAGATTCTAACCTCAAAGACTCCTCAAAACCCCAAAATTCTTAGGCAACAGAAATTGTATTTCATTCGTTGTAATAAAGCTATAAAGGTTGTTAAATCCTAAGACCAAACTGCTGCTGCTGAGGGTCAACAAGATTTACAGCACCTTCATGGGACTGGCACACTTCTAACAGACCCCTCTGGTCCTTAATTTAACAACAAAATACGGAAAACTCCATGCACATAAAATTAATTTGGACCAAAAAAAGGTCCCACCAAACTAAAATACAAATTAAAATGGAGAATATCTACCATAGCCAAGGGTTAGGTTAGAAAGAAGAACTTTCTAAATTGTAAAAAGATGGTATCCTCCACATTTGGTCCAGGTAGGTCTGTGGAGGTACCCTCGTCCCATGTATTCATAGGACATTATAGGTTCATTTAACATACTTTATAAGCCTGTCTGATTGGCAAATTTCAACACACAGTATCTTCCATATGCGTTAGAGAAGTTTCCTGATTCACTTCTAGGTCTTCTATCTGTGTGCAGGAGCAAACCTGACAGCCACTGTTCTCTATCAGGTATGTGTGTAGCCAATAGTAGAAAGCCAAATCAAAAGGGGATATCGAATTTTTGACAGTGTTTCTACTTCAAACTAGCAGAATGAAATTAAAAAAGAAAATATTTAAGTTCTATATCAGGAAATAAAAAACTCAAAGCCCTCTCCTGAGAAAAATAATATCTCTTATTAAGTTTTGGAAATGAAGGAAAGACTTTTGATTATGGCACCTGGACTTGTAACACAGGGGCTCAGTTTCTAGTTTCTGTACAAACTTCCTTTGGGACTTCAGGCAAGTTCCTTCGCTCAGTAAAATGGGACAAGGCCTCTCACTCATGTGTCTGTGCAGTTGACTTACCCTCTAAGTTCACAGGGGTGAGGTCTATTTCTTGCTACATGATAGAAAAATGACCAGCACAAAATGGTTTTGCTTTCTGTTGGCACCTCTGAGCACTCTGACATAAATAAGGAATAATCCCAATGTATTTAAAGCTGCTTGGGAGAAAAAGAAAAAAATTGGCTGAGGGGGACAAGACAGTAATTAAAAAAAAAAAAGACCAATTTTGGCGTGGGAAAGGCAGAGTTCACAGCTGGGAACAGGCAGTAGATTCCTGGGATCTTTCTGTCCTGGCAGATCCCCTTTCCTCAATCCCTCACCAAAGGTCTGTGGTATCACCTGCCCCTTTTTCACCCAATGGACACAATGATCTGCTGCTGTTTCCTCTGCTACTGGTCACCATGGGAGAGGTGTGAAGGGGCAGGAAGAAGATAATTCCATAAGCCCTGTTCTCCCACGCTGTAAATCTTGGATCCCAAAAAAAATACATGCAAGGTTTTTCCCGCAGATAGAAAGCAGATTTCAAAACTGGGGAATCAAATTCAACGTTGGCACATTCCCAAGCAAACGGACAACTCAGGCTAGACCGAAGTTCAAGGGACTGCACGAGGCAGCTTTTTATCAACACACTTCTGGCCATCACACCACCACACTTCAAATTAAAGGTCTGCAAAAGCCTCCACTTCATAAACCTCTATCAGGTTCTTCCATGTCATACCAAACTGCAAGTGACAGAGAGATGTAAGTGGAGAGGGAGGGAGGAGAACTAATGCACTAAGGAAATCAAATGCTGTGCACAACTGACACAAGCACTAAATATTTACCTCCATTTAAAAACTTCAGCTATTTTCCTTTTCAGTCCTATCAAATCACCTTCCTAATCACACGCACTTGTTATTTCTCCCCAAGGGCATGAACTCAGCTTGTAAAACATCTACTTGAGGAAAAGCAAAGTGCTGCTGGTGTGACATGAATTGCTGAGGAAATGCTGCTCAGGGTCTGGCCCAAAGGCAAGCTCCAGCCACGGGCTCACGGCAACGCTGCAGGCACGAGTCTGAACAGCACTCCTCTCTCCCTCTGCACCTTCTGGTTCAGTCCTTGCCTTCAGACCATCAGAACCCACATTTCACCTATTTCCTAAAGCAGGAGAATTCTGATGGAAACCTCAGCTCAGCTGCTGTTACCTGAGCCTGAGATCTGCCACTTGAAATAAAGGGACTACTTTTTCAATTTCTAATACATTATTTTTGCAAGGAAATTGTTTTAGCAGAAGCCACACAAATGCTGAACCTTTTGCAAGCTGTGAAGATCCACAGGAACTGAAGAAGTTTTCTCCCACGACTGCTGCATTGTTTTACACAAGGAAGGATGACAGGAGGTCAAAAGCAATGCAGGAACAGGAGCCTTTGGCCAACTTTGTGTGCTGAGGACTAGGAAGTCCCACTACAATTTGCTCTGTATTATACAGAGTAATACAGATTCTTTTCAGTGTCCCAAATCCTGCTCCACCTCCTCAGCAGTGGCACATGGTCTCTAGAGTAAGAAAAAATTGCTTTAAAATATTTCACCCTGTGTTCTGGCTAAAGTGTTAAACCAGGCTTCCTTCCACCACTCAAAACTCACTGAAAAACAAAGCTCCAAACTCTCGGCAAAGACAAAATCCAGAAAAAAGTCTTCAAAGTATCTAACAACCAAGATAGAAAGAAGCAGAAATAAAGTGCTCTGTCTCAAGAATTAGACATAGAAATTAAAAGAAAAATACTTTAAAATAGTCTTCTGTAGTTTGTATGATCCTGCACTAATGACGTTCTTAGAAATCTCATTAAAGAACTGCAAAGTATTATTGTTGCAGCATTAATAGCTCCATTGTTGTAGCATAAATAACTGTGTGAAATAATTCCAGATGTAATGCGGATGGAAAGGAAGAGGGTGCCTCACACTCCTTCAGAACTGTATCTTCAGATGGCTCTTTCCAGCTGAAATTTCCCATTCTGTGTCCCAGCAGTGGAGGTCTGCAGTGCCTTACACCCTGGAAATGCTAAAATGAAGCCCACAATGAATAATAGCACTTCTGTTTCAAACATTCCCATGGTTTCTTTTGAGATCTCTCTCCCCCCTTCACAGATTCTTTATTTTGCTGACTTTTCCTTATATTTAAACATCAGCCAGTGAGGAATTGGCAACAATTGTGGGACAATTGCTTCTTCTCATCTCCTTCTTGCAGGGAAAAAAAAAAGGAGAAAAAGGAATTTAAAGAGAGAGCCTGTGTGAAGCGGTGAGGCTTAAACTGCAAGCTGCACATTTTTGGAAAGCATGAATCACAGAATCATAGGATGGCCTGGACCGGAGGGGACCTTAAAGAGCAACTGCATCTATCCCTATTCAGCCCTCTCAGCATCCTCTGTGGGCACAGACAAGTCATGGCCAGAGAAAAATCACACTTCTACTCTGGAGGGGGGACGCTCTGGTTAGATGTCCCTCCTCCCTCTGCGAGTGGTCAGAGGTGATGCTTCATCTCCACAATGCACAAGGGACTTGGATCAGCATGAAGGAAGAAGACGGGATGAGAACAAATATCAGACCTGGGAGCCAGACTAGCAGGAATCATTCACTGCACAGAAGAGAGGGGAAAAGCTGCCACAGGGATTCTACCACCTTAGACTCCATGGGTAGGAACTTTGTCCCTTCCTAATCTTTCACACAAAACTCCCTGGCACAAACTGTCTGGCTTATTCACTTTCCTAACTTATTCTCTTCCATCTTCCCTAATGCCAATGAAAGCCCAAGAGTCCCAAGAAACAGCTTTGCCATCGCTTTAACATGAGCACGCTGCTTGCACACAGGAATGAGAATTTAGCCTGGAGACATAAACCCAAATATACAGCTGTGTATGGTATGCTGAAAACTAACCCAGCACAAAGAGCTGCTTTTATGGGCAGGATTTGTTTTTCCAAATGGGATTTATTTAAAAGAAAATTGAATGGTTATAAAGAGCTCACTCTAACAATAACATAGAAAATGAATCCAGTGTTCACTGCCGGCTTTGCTTCACAGTACGATCCAGACAAGAGAAATCTTCTTTAGAGGGCCCTGGCAGCAATGACCTGCCCTGCAGAGCAACCCTTGGGGAAACAGCTGTCTAAAAACTGTGACTCTGCTAATGACTGAAATAAAGGCAGGAATTTCACTAGGAGAAGGTGCTGCAATGACAATGTGAGGAAGTGAGTACAGGAACACGCTGTTTCAATAAACTTTTTTCATATCAATAGCATGGCAGGGCTCTAGGAGACACATAGGACTTCGCTCTCCAGGAAATTGTTGGCACATTCCCCATTTCACCATCTTCATGAGGGCCAGAACTCCTTAAGTCCAAAGGTGTCTTAGCTTTCCTTGGTGCTCCAGCCAGTATAAAACTTCCTCTAAACAGCCTTGTTTCAATTTTCATGGGATTTTGGTAACTTCTATGGGTAGCACAGAAGTTTTTATCAATAAACACCTGACGCTTTAGGTGTCAGCATAAGGTGTCCATAACCTGACCCACTGAGTTCCTTAAAAAGAAGCACTTGGGACATTTTAACCATCACCCTCTTCAAACCCTCTTCTCTACCTGCTTTTCCCAGTGCAGGACAATGTGCTGCTGCTTCCTTTGTCCTGCTTGTGTCCTTCAGTATGTGTCCCAACAGGCCAGTACACCCAGTCCCAGCAGTTTATCTGCCTGACTGAAGAACGGAAACAAAAATGGTTCAAAGCTATGCCAGAGAAGGCTTAAACTGGACATCAAGAAGCATTTCTTTACCTAGAGGGTGGTCACACACTGGAACAGGCTTCTCAGAGAGGTGGTCAATGCCCCAACCTGTCAGTGTTCTAAGAGAAGCTCTCAACAACATTTTAACTTTTGGTCAGCCCTGAATTGGTCAGGCACTTGGACTAGATTGTTGGTGTAGGTCCCTTCCAATCAAAATAGTCTATTCTATTCTAAAAATAATTAGCCATGACCATTAATGCTTCTGATTCTACTTGCTTCAGAATTCCAAATCCACTTCAGGGACTAATTAGAGAGACCATCTGATGTCTTTCATCCGGGGCACATCAAAGACCTTCCTTCTCCAATTAGGCACTGGTCCTCATTCAGTCCTGTCCAGGACAGTGAGCCATGCACTGTTGCACAGATGTTTTCAAGTCACAAAGCAGAGCGGGTGCGGGGACAGCTTTTACAGCACTTACTGGAAACCTATTAAGGTCATGATATTGGGAAAGAGCACAGTATGGCCTTCATATTTTAAGCTTTGGAAATATCAACCCCAGAGCTGAAAGATTATTTACACTGGAAGCTGACTACTAGGCAGCTGCCAGGGTAGAGCTAATCAAGGGACTGACTGGGCTATTAACCCTGACATATTCCCCAGCCCATCATCTCCCCACAGCCTTCCACGGTTGCTTCACGGATAAACCAAGAAGTTCTGATGAAACACCAGACACAACTAATTTCTTTTAGCCTGTCCCAACTAAATCTATGCAGGGAAGACACAGCTGGTTACTTAGCTCTTATCGACAGAAATCTAGAAACTTGGATTATTCCTGAGAGAACCTTTCCAGACTCTCCAAGAGCTTCATCAACTTTTCCTTCCTAGAGAGACATCAGCTTTTCAGTCCTCCTCACAGATGCTTTAGTTTTAATCCAAATTAGCTTCCAGCATATTCCACCAGTGCCCAAGATTTCACTCGCATTTCAAGCACATTGGAGCATCCTTTCCTTCTCCTGCACTCCATGCTCAACACTCAGCAACCATCCCACACCTGAACTAGTGGCCTACATTGCCTCTATCTCACATTACCAAAGCTCCATCTTTTCCCCAGCAAAGATTGAGGAAAAATGTCCTGGTTAAAGGTGAGCCTGATGTCCCATGCTAACACAAAAATTACCAGACTCCACTCTCTTTTATACATATACATATATATTTATATTTATTTTATTTATATTTATTTTCACCTGCATAAGTTGACTGTCCTGCTGGCCTCAAGTTGTGTTAGAGGAGGTTAAGATTGGATATTAGGAAAAATTTCTTCACCACAAAGGTCGTCAAGCACTGGAACAGGGTTATTACTTGGACTCAATAATCTTAAAAGTCTTTTCCAATCTAGACACTTCTGTGATTCCAGTTTGGAGAAAAGCAGGCTGTGGAGCAACTCATCACTCTCTACAGCTTCCTGAGGAGGGGAAGTGGAGATGGAAGAGTTGAGCTCTTCTACCTGGTATCCAGTGCCAGGACACGTGGGAATGGATCAAAGCTGCACTGGGGGAAGTCTAGATTGAACATTGAGAAGCATTTCTTTACCAAGAGGTTGTCCAAACACTGGAACAGGCTTTCCAGAGTAGTGGTTGATGCCCTGGGCCTGTCAGTGCTTGAGACATTTGGGCAATGCCCTTAGCCGCACACATTAACTTGGTCATTCCTGGATTGCTCAGATGATCACTGCGGGTCCCAGGCTACTGAAATAATCTGTTCTACTCTGTGCTATTCCATTCTGGTACATTATGCAACATGAAAATAAAAGAGTGTGTATGAATTATATGACAGGAGCAGATTTCTAAGACTGCTGTAGACAACTTGCAAGTTAATGTTTCTTTTACGATTACATTGGTGCATTTGCTGAGAAATCCACTGTTACCCACTGCTAAGGAAAGCCTGTCAAACAGCTACCAGTGTTAAAAAGAGGAATTTCCCTTACTTAACCTTTAGAGGAACAAGAGGTTAACAGAAAAGGTAAATTGTAAATCTTTCCAACTTAGAAAGTGGGACCACTTCAGCAATATTTTCAAGGAAATCTACAGCCAGTGTGTTCCCAGAATTAAAATGGAAAACCTGACACCTTTAACAATTTCCTGCCACTGTAGAGCTGTCATCATTGCATGGATTCTATCAACCCAAAAGTTAAGTTTCAAGGTTAGGAAACCTTTGCATTCATATGCTTTTGGGTTGTTTTTGTACAGTTTTCTTCCCTCTGCAGCCCCAAGATACCTGGCTGAGGAAAGGCAGCACTGTGGATTTTTTACGGGTTCTTCCTTTCTCCATAAAACAGAATGCAATAAAGATCTGAACAGGGGACTTTTGGACCACTCCCACAGCTCAAATAGGTTGCCCTTCATGTCAAGTCATGAGACACAACTTTCACTAGGGCTGGTGAAGAAGCAAAGTGTGGCTGCAATTAAATCCAGATGCCAAAACAAAAAACAGAGCCCCTCGAGGATGAACACAGCCCCTCCAGGGGTACATGTGTCGTATGTAAGACCCAGGTAAAAAGCAATAACCAGTGGCACACATGGTTAAATGGTCTGCTTAAATACCAGAATCAGGATTAAAATCCAAGTTTTTAACTCCTTCCCTCCTGTCCAGTATGCTGTGCCACCCCTGTTTCTGGGGTAACGTGCTGACCATAATTCAGGTTATGGAGGACTGAGGTGAAGTTACATCTTCCTGGGTTCACACCACTCATGGATGCATACAGTTTTTACCAGCTTATCAGCCCAGACAAACTTTTTATAAAAATTGCAATTTCTCTATTTCTTGGCCTTTTCCTCACACGTAAATTGAAGTCAAATCAGCATCACCAAGATCACAATGAACCTTCAGAGTCACCAGCATGGAAAAAGGTCCAAATATTTTACTTCTCTGTCCTGTTTATTACAGAAAAAAAAGGCTTGTTTTCTTCTCCAGAGGTGTTCTAGGGTATATTATCAGCTTATTTAATCACTGTAAAGACATTCACATGCCTGTGTCCCAGCCAGGGATGCTCAGGACACCAGAGCACTACATGTTATGATTTGATCACTTTTAATAACAAAAGCAGTATAACATCATAAACACAATCCAAAAAGCACTCCAAAGCACATAAACCACTGAGATGAGAAAAGAAGATCTAAGAGGAAGGGAGCTCACAGGGAAGGAACAGACTACAACTATAGAAAATGTTCCTATGGTGCTCTTAATTATTTTATCCCCACCACCCCCTACAATAGGCTACCTTTAAATTTTCTCTTCACAACAGAGAGAGCATTTGACACAGGAGCAGGCATTTGGTTCAGCTGTCCACTCTCAGCCCTGCAAAACCACAGGGCACTCTCTGTATTCCCACCTCCACCGTGCCGGGGAATGACATCAGCCCTGCTCCAGGGAGCTGGCGGGCCAACAAAAATAACTGTTACTGACCAAGAGCGCTGTTGCAAGGAATATTTTTGGAACTGTACTCCGCATTCCTCTGAGTCCCCTGCTTCCTAGTCCAAACATATCATGGCCTAAAAATTCCTCACATTTTCTATGCAGTGTTTCCTTTGGGCTCGCACAATGGGGCAGTTCTTCTGCTCAGCAGCACTAGTGTTCTGGAAAGGGAAGGGGGGAAAAAAAAGGCTGCAGCACTAAATAACCCTAATGGCAACCACAAGGGCCGCAGTGTTATTTTTAGGTCAGAAAAATTATGCAGAAGGAAACAGAGTCACCTCAGAGTTACCTTCCACTGGCCTTTAGTGAACAAAAGGCCAAAGAATTTGGTTATTTCTTCCATGTGGTGGTAAGGGGACTCACCTACATCTGTGGTGAAGACACAGCTATTTAGTGGGGTTTTCCATGGAAGGAAAAGGCCAGAAGGATGTGGCATCTCCCTCTAACAGCACCTCCAGGACTGCAGAGGTAACAGACCCAAACCCTCCTCACCTCTGTGCTCAGCTGCCCTTCATTGCAAGAGGCACAACCAACAGAGGCAGGTTGTGTCCAGGCTGTGCAGCTGACATTGTTTGCCCAGAAAAGGAGGCAGGAGGCTCTCCAACATCCCACCCAAGTGACACTGTACGATCCCTTCCACTCCCACATCTGCCTGTGTATTGGCACAAGGTCATTTTGGAAGCCTTCTATCAGCAAACAAAGGAACTGGGCAGAATGTGTACAACTATAAATATTCCAGCCTAAGCCAAGCATTGGAAAAATCTCTTATTCCTCCTTCATATGCATTTCTACCATCTTCTTTTCTCCTTCACTGGAAAAATGCCATTTTCCATATTATCAAGGTAAAAGTCATGGCTGATCCTGCAGGGAGAAGTTACATGTACCTTCCACTCCATGTTCTTCTCCAGACCTGTCACAAGCACCACTATTTGCCCAGTCTTGGTACAAATTTTAATTTGAAGAGAAGCGGGCTATTAAACAACATGTGCTTCACTGGCCAATACTTTGTTTCCTTTTTTAGCTGCCCAGATAAGAAAAACAATGCAGAGAAAAAAACTAATAGGAGGCATAAAGAGGCCACTTATTCTACCAGTGTTCTGCACAAGGTTTAGAAACTTGCTCTACCTTTTAGTACCTCTTACTCCACCAGTCCTTGATCAACTTTATCTCTTCAGACTCTAAAGTCTGGGACTTGCTTTCTGCTGTGCCCTAATCTCCCCACACATAGTTGGGCCTGGAAGCATATGTATTTTAAAAATAATTTTATTTTTAAAGGTATTTGGATTCACGGCACATCCACAAACAGACCACTTGCCATGAAACTGTTTTCAAACACAGGGAGAGTGAAGCAAATTCATTCTTTGGAGTGTTATAACTGAGAGACAAGGAATGGGCTGGGGAAATCAGTATTTAGGTGGAACTAATTAGCAACAACTAAAAGCTAAATGACAATGTAACCCACAGCCCCCTTGTGGGATATTCTAAAATGGCTGTATACGTCTGAAACATTTCAAGGACTTTCATTATCTGCTTGGTCTACCATTTTCACAGCTTAGATAAATCAGTCTTTTCTGCCACAACATGCAGCTTGGTGCCCCGCAAAATAATTCCCCAGCCATACGTTCCAGAGATACAGAAGCACACAAAATATGATCTCTTTTACTAGGCTAATAAAAATCAGAAAGTGTACTGTATAAATTTTATAGACCTCAAAGGTCTATCTTCTGTAGGAAGAAACTGGGACTCCAGGCTACTGTCAGGCACCGTAACACAGAGAAAAATATTTATCAGCTGCTTTGGAAAATCCACCAGACAGAAGTCACCAGCAAAGCAAAATAACACAACTGTAAACTCACCTGAATCTTTCCCCTAAGGAGCTCTTTCGCGTTTCGGTTTCTACTTGCAGATTAATGCTTGCAGAGCCGCAAGGGAAAAAGGGCCAACCAGCAAGGAAAATACCTCTGCCTCTTCGAGCCTACCCCGAGCAGGCAACTCTATACGATGAGAATGCAAAGTGCCAGGGCTCTGCACCGCCGTGCTGAGCCCGCTCTGCGCCCTGAGAGGGGTCACGGCTCCCTCCGGCTCAGCCGGGCTGGGGCCGCTCGGAGGACAGAAGGCGCTTGCTCCGTGCAGAAGGTCCCGCTGGTTCCGTAGGGTGATTCAGGGAACCTGCTTGTGATCCCTTCCTGAAATGCGCCAGCCCTTGAGGTATTACAGTGACACTGAGAGCTCTGGGGTATGTCAAGCACGGCCCTCATGGCTGTGCTGCTCCTTGCTGAACCAGATACAAGAGATGGGAAACCCAAACGCCTCCCGAAAACTCACTTCCAAGCCATGATGATCTCCACACGGATTCAGCTTCTCCACAAAGCGAGGGGAGGCAGAGTGTGAAAACAGGAGGGAAGAAAATGGAAAGGTTCATGCAATTTTTTCCACAGGGAAACCAAAGTGCTGAGCTGATGCTTTTGTAAAGCTGAATGACTGGGCAAGAGGTGGGAAGCAGAATCCATTGACTGTCAGATTGGTGGAAGTGGGAAGATGCTGAATACTAGAGATCTGTTGCAAAGGAAGACATATGTGTATTTGTTGTGACTGGCTTCCAGTTATGTAATTTGCAACTAACTTGGGAGCTAGTCCCAAATTCATTAGCTGATTTTCTCTGTTTCTGAAAAATGAACAAACAAAATCCATCCTTGGATTTGTAGAGCGGAGGGAGACTTCTGTAACCTTGACAGGTTCTGGGGAAACAGAGAGAGAAGAAAGTACTGAGACGAAGTTCCTCAAGTGAGATTAACCTAAGCAAACTGAAGTATTCTGCACAGGAGAGACAGGGAGTCACACAACCATCTTAGACCAGGTTAGCGAGATGAGGAATCCATTCCCACAGTCCAGCGCAAAAAAAGCCAGTGGGTGTCTTCAGCCCAGCTTTAGTCCTAGTTTCAGTGCTAAAAGACAGAACAAATTGATCTGGCTCACGACTTTGACATTTGCTCTGCTATCAGCATCAGCTCTATCTGATAGGATGACACTGCTTAAGCTGTGGTAGCCAGAGGAAATCCAATGCTAAGGAAATGGGCATTCATTTAATGTTTATCTAGGATCAGCTCCACCAATGAATTCCAGATGTTGGCTTTAATTGTCGCATTCTGGTATGTTTAAGCAGCAGGAGTTCGTAAGGCCGATTTGTAAATCAATCTGGCAGACTCATACTGAATCCCATCTCTGCCAGCTTTTCTAAGTCAGGGGATGCTCTTAAAATGTTAAGTACTTAATGTGTCTGCAATGCAAAAAGGAGGAAAGATTTTTTAAAAAAAAATCCCTCCCCTAATGTTTTTCTCCTTTTGCTCCTTCTATCCTTCATTTCTCCCCGCAGAACTGCAAGACTTGCCGTTCCCTTCAAATGAGTCCAACCAATTTCCAGATGAGTCCTAAAGCTCAGGAGGGCAGGTATCAGGATGCAGTCCTGTAACAGGGGTGGGGCACCCTGCTCATCATTCACATACATTTCTTCTGAGCAACTCCACCGATTTCCCACCACAGCCAATGGCAACTGCATGCATGGACTACATCCAACGACAGCGCTCCTGATATCTGAGCCTCCAGTTTTCATAAAGCAGAAAATAAAAATATTGATTACTGCAACCTTGGGACTGTCTCAGTTCTCAGCTTCTGTATTCTTACTAGCTTGTATTTAACTGTTACAGCTCACATCCAGAGGTGATGGATGAAGCCACAGAAATGGCTTTCCTATTCTGAATCCCAAAGCATCATATGAGCTCTGAGTCAGACACCAGCAAATGGTGTCTTGCAATGGTTTTGTTCTCAGCGTGACTTCACACATCAGCTGAATGTGCTGGACTATTGTTAGGGAATTGCTTATTGCCACAGCCAACTTACCAGTCAGGCCTTGCTTACAGGAGAGAAAACTATTCTAAAACATAGCTTTTAAGTACTGTGTCCCTACTGACTAGGGCAGACACTATAGCTCATTAAAATTGCTTTAGAAACCCATTTTCTCAATTTCCTTTCAAAACACCTGCTTCTGTGAAAGCACCTCAGTATTCAACACATGTGAACCCTACTTACATTTTCCCAGGAATGTGTGCTTAGTACACACATTTTTCAAGAGGTGTCACTGGATGGTTAGGTAAGGTTTCAAAAGCTTTCAGCAATGGCAATATTCATCCCATGGAAGTTCATGGGAATTCTTCAAAAGTGGTTGACTCAGCCTCGGCTGACTGCTTTTGAAAAACTCCCCTTTATCTTCTATCTTTGATGGTCCCAGAGATAAAATGCTGAAAGTTCAGTTTACCATCCTCCTTTAACACTACAAGTCTCTAAGTGGGGTCCACTTGTCCCCTCAGTAAGAACATGAAAAGCGCTTCACTCACGGCCTGACTCATGCTATATTTGAGGAGAGGCTTGAGAAGAGCAGTGGCTAAAAATCCACCTACTACTTGGAGCAGAGACCAAAGCATCAGCAAAGAGCTGGCCCCATCAGCTCCCCTTAGCTGTAGTTTAGCATTTGAGGCTGGAGAAGAAATCCCATTACAATAACGAATCCCCAAAAACAGGCAGGGTGAAGCAAACAGTCTTGAAAATACCTTCCAAGTCCAAGGGGCCATAAACAAGCAAGGCCCAAAAGCAGTGCCATCCCCAAAAGTTAAATCATTATCCCTGCGTATCCTGCAGAGTGCTGGGATGGCACCAGGTGTCATGTCACAGCTGCAATATAAAAAAGCAAGTCAGAACTCCATATGGGAATAAACAAACTGGTTATTTCTCCACAGGAAACAGGCTCCTTGTACCAAGTGTCATAAAAGCTGGTACAGAGCTCCACAGAGATAGCTGTCAATAAGAAAAGCAGTAAAATACCCTAAAAAAAGATTACAGCAGAAATAACAGGAATGACATGCACGCAACTTGTTGACTTTTATTCCTCATGTCTGTAACTATTTCTGTGATCCACAGAATACAACAAAAAATGAATAGATTTGGCCCAAAACACAGAAGAGTGCTTTGTCCAAATACGAGATGGGAAGAATCTAGTGAAACTTTTAAAGAGTTTCCCCTTCAGGATATGCCAATGGTATGACATGGCTTTGGAGGAACAGAGGCGCTGCCACAGGATCTGCAGTATTCCCTCCCTTGCTGAAGATGCTGAAGGGTGGCAAAAATGTCACTTGTGGGCAGCCCAGTGTGCAGCCCACCCTCCTAGTAAGTGTGGAGCTTTGAACACAGGCAGGGCCAAAAATTCCTAAATTAGCACAGCTCAAACAAATGAATAGCAATAACCACACACAAGGCATAACTTCTGTATTTAAGATTTAACACTTTAATTTGTAGTAGAGTATGTCCATGACCCAGCTTCTGCCTAGAACAAGGGTAAAATGTATCCAAATCATTCCTTGAGAAGGGATCTGAGATACACACGGGCGCTCACAGAACTGAGGATGTTCAGTGGCCAAATTCCTCTCTCATGCATTTCTACCCACATGCACCTGAAAGCTGTTGCTCTTTTGTCTGTTTATTATGGCAAGGTCTCAAGGGGCCACCACAAAATTCTCCATAATTATCCAAGGACAGAGCACCCAGAAAACAACTTCATTTTTTTGAAGGTCACACAGGCATGTTTTTATAATGGTCTTGATCAGAGTTTCTCAGACACCTCCCAAGAGACTCTGAAAACCATCCCAGAAGAAAAGAGGTGATGGAGTCCCTACAGATGAAGCCAGTGTGGGAAGGACACAGTTCCCATGTCAGGAGCATGCTTAGCACCCTGCTTGCATTTCAAACCAAAGACACAGACCAGCTTCTCAAAATTCACCGTCAATGTTTTCACTTCCCAGAAGAGAAGGCTGCTGCATCTTCCAAATCTCCTTGAAGAAAAGGGATTAACAAAACCACACTCAAACCAAAGCAGCTCACAAGAGACCTTGGCTGACACAACCCTCTGGATGCTGTTCCCACAACTTTCTCCTGGGCTGGAGTTTCTCCTGCCAGAGAACATGCCAGGGCTACCAGGAGGAGCTGCAGTGGGCTTGCAGCTGTCAGGAGACACTGCAAACAGAGCACAAACACTGGGCTGTGCTGGGGATTGGGGAGGCGTCGTCCTTCTCCTCCACGAGATTCCTGGGATTGTTCAGCAGGGAATCCCAGCCTGCATCTGAAGTGGATCCAACTCCCCCAATTCCCTGCCAGTGACCAAGGAGGACTGTCACCAGTTCTGCTCTCTCCTGCCAGCTGCACATTCAGCAAAGGTGAGATGAAGATCCTTGTCTACTTCATTGCAAAGGCCACTGTAATTTTTTTCCAGTTTGAAAAAAACCCAATATAAAACTAACATGCCAGGTCACATGGCTTCTCTTTAAGAAGAGAAACATGCAGTACTGGACTAAAGAAAACTCAATGAAAAATCTGGTGGTGATGCTTTTTCCAAATCAAAATAGTTTCGCAATGGAGGATCCAATGCCACATATTTCAAAGTCTTTTGTTGACAATCAAGCAGAAAACTGACTCAACTCAATGGTTCAAATGACTTGACAACATTTTTCAGGGAAACAATGAACTGGAAGAAAAAAAAAGCAATGAAAGTCCTATGTATAATTTCAATTGTGTGATAAACTCAGACCCAGTCGCTTGGTTGGCATGAAGAGATCAGAAAACCATCCATATTCTGCGTTTTTTGCTCTATAACCTTACAACCTTCAGAGTGTCTGTCAGAACTTTATATACACACACAGGAACAAACATATCTGAAGCACGATCAAAGAAAAGAGGAAAAGAAGAAAGACATCAACGGCCTTTGTTGCACGGGATCATTGCAATGGAAAATAAAATAATTTGTTTCCCTTTAATTTACATGAAATATTTTCTGTACAAGCCTGTTAATAATTTAGCTTGATATTAAACAACAGCACTGTTTTCACTGTTTGTCTCCCTATTGTTCTGCCACTTGCAGTAATTCAAAACAATCCAGAAAAATCACAGACAGATGCACTGTGCAGAGGACAGATGTGCTGACCCACACAGCACTTTAACAGCTACGCCTGCAAAGTGTGTTTATGTTCTTTGCTTTTTGCTGCACATTAAAAGAAGGTTTTCTTTAAAACATTAACTCGAGACCTGCAAAATACATCATGGGAGTAGAAAGTGAAGGGATAAATTCTGTGTTATCTGATTCCTTTTACTGCTTATTTCTCCCTTCTTTTCCTTGGCTTCGGTGCGAGGAGCAGGTTCCATCCCGCCAGTGCAACCAGAGTAAAACTGACATTTTATGAGTGGAAACAGTCCAAGGATGGTGGCTTATGCTCTTAACATCCTGACATCTCAACCTCTGAAAGCAGCAGTGGCGCTGCTTCCAGTGACTGCAGAACACCTTAAAAAGCAGCACAAACTGACAATGAAAATAAACTACGGTTGCAGCACTGCTGGAGTCTGGCAGCCCTTAACAAATACAGCAGCATCTGGGTGTTAAAATACATAAATCTGTCATCATTACCAGGCTAAGGGGTCGTCATCCTATTCTCAAAATAAAAGAACTGTGCATAATCAGTAGGGCAGGGAGTTCAGAACAAAGTACGCCTTTTACAAACTCTCAACTGCTGATAGATGGATGTTTGCAAGGGACTTAATGTCTTTAACAGGGTACGTTTAAGAAGGAGTGTAGGTTTCAGAACTCCTGGGATTAGTACTTTTTTTTTCTCTTCTTTTCCAATTTTATTGCCAAGAAGTGTATAATGTAAACACTCAGGTCTTCTGACTGTGAAACCCACATTATTATAAAGAAGGAAGAATCAAAGCCTTCTACCACAATGATATTATTCACCAAGGACAACACAGAATATGTTCTTCCTCTCATCGAACAAAAATAAATTGGATTTTAAAATAGGTCTATACACTAATTTTCAGCAGTTTTGTTGATTTTCCTTTTTTCATCTTTTTCTTAATGTGGATGCCAAAGACAGCACAGGAAAGGCAGAGAACCAGACCCTACAGGAATGTAAAAATACAGCTCCTCAGCAACCATACATTTTAAAAGGCAACATACCTACCTGCATGGATCAAGAGGCAGCATGTGAGCAATTGGTGCTGTGTACGTGCACTTACACATAAGAAAGCAGTCTCCAAAAACAACATTCAAGCTACACTTATAAACTGGTCCAACTTGGCGCTGCTCACTCTATAATAAATATTCTTCACTGCAGTTTAATTTACAAGTGTGCCTTTTGGGTATTTCTGAGTTAACTGATAGCAAAATTTGGCCAAAACCCCACTATCTGTGGTATTTACTGGGCAAACTGAGGACAGCAGAGCTGTGTGGTGGCACAAGGGAACGAGGCACAGTGCTCTTGCACAGACCTCCTGGAGACGCCGTGTCCATGAAGCTCATCACAGCTTCAGTGGTCTTCTGAGTCCAGTGAGGCCATGCTAAATCCTTCACTCCCAGCCTTCAGCAAGAAGCAGAGGGAGGAGCACAATTTCCAAGTAAAACCTGTCAGGAATAGAGCAGGACAGCAGCAGTTGTAGGGAAGTTAACAGAAAGTCCCAGCTACTTGGAGAAGATAAGTCATCTTCGATGCTTGGCGCGGTGGTAGATATCTCAAAGCTGCTGATGCCCAAGGTCTGCAATTAGCTTCATGGCTTCTCACTACTTGGGGTGATAGTAATTAAAAGACTCTTAACTACTATTCTGCAGTCACAGCAATCCTTGGCTGGGAACCTAGACCATGTTTTGAAAGCCTTCCTTCCACACACACACAGATCTCCCGCTTGGAGCAGGGACTGCCTTGGCTTTACTCACGAACGCAACTATTTCTCAGCATTGTGGATAATGCAGATGTGGACAAATCTCTGGCTGAGCACATCAGCATTGCACTGTCAACAGAGAAATTCTGCCCACTGCCTGTACGGAGGATTGCAACAAAGATAGCTCTGATTAACAAAGACAGAGGCAAGAGATGTTTTTAGCCTCAGACAAACTGACGAGAAAAACCGAACATGAACACCACAAACTCGCTGGGATCAGAGGCTCTTTCTATTAATACCATTTAACAGAAGGAAGCCATAAATTGCTCAGATCAAACACAGTTTTAATGTCAGCCCGCCTGGTATTGTGGTGTTGCTTTCATTCCCAAACAATATTCATGCAGCAAGTAGAGCTGCAGCTTGCTATTTGCACGGGTGTAGCAGCCACTACACGCTCCAAAGCATCTGCAAAGGATTGTGGGCTAAATGCATCCATATGTCCTGCAGGCCTCGGATTTACACTGGCTGCAGCTCTGGTTTGCCACAGTCTGCCACAGGATGGAGTATGGGGGGAAACTATATATCCATACATATATGTATGAATTTCATGCTTACATCCATGGAAAAAAATCTTTTCATTTCCTTTAAATTGTGAACAGGTGTTGTCACCTTCTCAGCTTGGCTTCTATGTTACAGCTTCACGAAGGGAAAAAAGAGATCTACTTGAAACAGTGAGGCTTTTGTTAGCCAGAACATGATGTATTGATAAGCATACTGTAAAGTTTGTTATAAAATCAAATGAAACTAATAAAACCGAACAAAGATCTTGTAAAAACTGTGGACATTATACAGCATTAGCACTGAGCTACATTATAGATCTGGACTCCGAAGAAACAAGATTGCTGCCCAGTTGTGGTATTTTCTAGCCTTTTACACCCATTCACCAAGACCATCAGTCAAACCACTCAGTGTTACATTTTTGATCAGTCCTTTTTAGGATAGTTACAGCTAATACTTGCACCATCGCCTCTTCATGAAGCAAGCTTTTCAAGAACGAATTGTTATGGGCTGTTGTGACATCAGTCTAGTGCAGCACTCATCAAAATGATGAAGACTAGTGAAATTGTTTCCCTGCAGCAAGCCAGCAATAGTCACACCTTTTCATTTTGGTATATTTCTTTCTACTACTTTCCTCTCCCAGGGCAGTGGACATTTTACAGGACTCAACATGCTGTATATATTGGACAGGGAGTTTGTTGGACTCTGAGTTGAATCTCTCAAATGAGGAAGAAGTGAAGAACCCCTGAAATTCAGGGGGTGGGAACACTGATTGCTTTTAGATTTCTTTTCACATGATTGTGCTGTCCCTGAGCAGCACCAAGCTTGGTCAGGGTGTGTGTCTTTATGCCTACGCTAATAAACACTGAGAAGGAAGAGCCCTTGCTTGGGTGAGGGCATGATTAGTCAACAATGAGTCACTTCCAGTGGAAAAGGAGCTTCACTTCCAAGTGAACTAGCTCTTGGCTACGAGTTTGCACCAAAACATGAAAATACTCACATTTCATGGACTCCTCTACTCACTGGGATCCATTCATACCCATTTCCAGTCTCTTCCCACAGGCTGGCATGCAGGACTCCCTCACCTGGCAACAGCACTAAGGCAGCTCTTGTTAGGAAGCAAACCCCTACCTCCACCTCCACGGAGGGTGACACGCTGGCATCTCACCACGTGTTGACAATAAGTCCTTGTGCAATGATTCCAATGGCTGGGCCTTGGGTAGGCTCCCCTTCTCTGCCCAGCTCCCAAAGGCCCAACCAATCTGAGCTTTAATTAGCAACATAACCATTACTAAGCATCAGTGGCTATGGCCAGATCCTCATCTGGTGTTAATCACCCTGCGTGTGCACAGGAGGCCACCAACATAGATCCAGCTGCCGGATTGGGGCCTTAACAAATTGAACACGAACTTTGTTACTGTTTATTGTCACAAGGAGCTCTTCATTTCCATATAACAACTGACTAATCATCATTAGCCATGACTGTATGCCCTGTGATTGTGTTAATGGTCCCATGCTGGATGGACTGCCCTTTGCATTTCATGCTGAAGAAAATGCACTGAAGACATTTTGCTAACTCCATATAATGACCAGCACAGGCTACACCACCTTGTTCTCAAATGCAAAACCTGCATATTTTCTCCCTTTTTTTCTGAAGTGTTGACTCATTTCAGTTTTTGCTTAACATTAGCAGACCCTTGGTGCCCACATTGCTGACTCAGTGTTGATTCACATATTCTTGCTGAGCACATCTCTCTCTGGTCCCCAGAGTTTATTAAGAGGCCAAAACCCAAACATAAATGAATTTGTCATGCTTTTCCAAGATGGTTGGTGGCACCTGACTCTGGGCTAGAAATGTTTTCTCAGCTTTTGCACTGTAAATAAGTTCTGAGACACAGATTGATGACTTCATTGAAGAAGTGTAATGCAAACCATGTTTTACTGTACTCGATTTTTTTCCACACAGTATTTTCTACTACTATGAGCAGAAAAAAGAAATTAGAATAAATATCCATTCAGACAAGGCCATGAATTTTTTCAGGATACTTATGCTGACTGTTTAAAAAAAATGGTTATTTTAATGCAAATTTTTCACACATGCCTGTTATCAAAGAAAGCTGTCTTTGGACAAGCTGTAAAAAAGCATAAAATAGCAGCTGGCTCAGCAGGAAAAGCTACTTTAAAGATAAATCATCTGATGTCAGGGCAGATTCCTGAAGCAATCAATTGCAATAGACAGACAGCAGACATTTAACAGCACATTTGATTTGTCTGAAAGTGAGATGTAGCTCACATTCTGAACAGCCCATCAGTGTTTAGGACAACAAGCTGCACTCTTCCTCCTCTTCTCTGCATTATGATTTTACTACTCTACAGCCCAAATGGGGCCAAGTGGCTGGGTCCCTTAGAGGGCCAGGCACCAGAGGGGGATATGAACTGGATAGATGATGGATTCTCCACCAAAATATTCCTCAAGAATCCCCCAAAGAAAAGAATAAACAACTGCAGCAGTCAGAGATATAGGACAAGTAAAAGAAATTCAGGAGAAGCTGTTTCTCGGACTAACATGTTGATTATTTTTTGTGCTGAGATGCACCCAAGCGAGATGTGTCCTTGGCAGTTTACAAACACCAAGTGAAGCAAGAAGTTGACAATCCCAAACCCTGATCTTGTTGCTGCTTTTTTTTTCTTTGCTACAGAAAGCAGTTAGAAACATGGATGCAGATGTGAAAATAGAGACAGTTTGATCTTTCATCACCTGGTTGAGCAACTGATGCAAGAAGTATTTACTGGCAGCACCTGTAGCAATAGCTCCACATGTTGTAATGCTGGCACACCTTGCAGGATTTGTCCCACAACACTTCTGCAAGTGAAAAGTCCTCTGTGTTGTGCATTAGTGAAAGAGGTCATTATGCTATAGCATAAATATTTACCTATAGTCCTTCCTACAGCTGTTCACAAACAATTTTCCCTTCAGAGAATGTCCAGACTTCTGGAACTCAGGATACTGTTTATTATTGCAGAGAGAGCAGTAACGGAGGTCCTCCAGCACTTCCATGTTAGAATACTTTGTTTTCTAAGTTATTTTTAAGTCAGGAAAAGCTCACCCATCTGGGCTAAGATTTCCCAGGGAGGGCCTGATGGCTGGAGTGTGGCTCCATGTGTGCAAACTCACAGTTTCTCCAAGCTGGCCACAGCTCGACAGAGGCTTCAGTTACACCACCACCTGCTATTTTTTTTCTGCAGAACATGCCTCCCTTCAGAACACAAGGTGGACAGTTTTCAAATAAGGAGAGTAGCTATTCAGCACTTTCTTTCTTCCTCTTTGGCCTTAAGTTTCCTTTTAGAGCACACTGGCAAGGAATTTTTTAATTATGTAGTAAAGAAACCGCAGGTTTCAACCAAGCATCTATAAATTAAATAAAGTTACTTTTCACACCTTTAGAATTAATTCAGCTGAGGAAAAAAAGGTAAGATTTCATGGGCATCATTGCAAATATAATTTTTGGGGAAGCTATGGCACACTTGTTTTGATGAGCTACACATAAATTCTCCAAAATAAAGAACCATTGTACTTAATAACTGCAATGTAATTAAATACTGATTAAAGTTCCTCTTCCAGCATTTGTAAATCCGTCTGCAGTGTAATTGGCATCCCAAATCTTGTGGTGAGCCACAAAAACTATTAAGGATAGCTAAGAGAGGAAATTGTAGTTTTGACTTATATTGGTAATCTGCTTTTACTGGCTTACATTTCATGCAGGGCTGTATTAGAGCAGGATTCCTTGGATCTTTGGGATCCAGGCCCTGCAGTCTGAGAAGATGGGGAAATAAGCAGGGCAGAAACCAATTGCTACCATCTGAGTTAGCAAAGCCTTTGTCTGAGAATGAAGATCAAAAACCTAGAATAGGAGAAGACTCATTTCCAAAAGAGCAGCTAGGAAGATGCAAGATTAGGAGGAAAAGACTTTAGGAAGTGTTATGAAGGAGGAATAGTCTTTTAGGGAGACATTTAAGAGGTTTATACTCAACTCTGAGCCACAGCTCCTATTTTATGTGGTCTTGGCCTAATCGCCAGGTCTCGCTTTATCTGAGTTACCATCTATAAAATCACTGTAATCCGTCTCATCTGCACTTTCAGACTGAGAGGTTCTCCAGCCAGGCAAGCTGCAGTCCTGTCTACCAGACATGCAGAGGCACACCTAAGTCTGCTCTGCTCGTGCACTGAGCTGGCTGGTTGCAAGCGAGATCTGTCCTGAAGCCACAAAGGGACATTCAAACAGACTTACACCTCAACTGTTACATCTCAGAGTCCAGCCAGGGACCTCACCTCCGCCAGGTCTGCTGGCCCCCACCAGTGTTGGAGGATCCACTGATCTTTTTATTCCTTTGTACAACATCCCAGGTTTTCGCTGGTTCTCTGTGCTATTATGGAATACAGTGACTGGTGAAAGTTAAGATTAGTAAGAGTTAGCACTGAAAGCAGGCAGAGAGGCTGGAGACTGCTGAATTTAGTCACAGCTCTCTGTAGGACCTTGGATAAACCGTCGCCTTATCCTGCTGCAGCCTCCATGTAAATAACACAGGGGTGACAGTTCCTCACTCGCCAGTGGTACAGCAGAGCTCAGTTAGAATTATACAGCGTAACTCCAAAACCTTTCAATAAGCTACTGAATATTTTCCAGATAATATTGATTAGATTTCCAGAATGCTCTCATGTCAATATGAATTATATTCTTTCACATCCCAGTGTTTCATGAATCATTTAATGCTATTCTAGATCTAATATCTTAACCACCTTGCCCATGTCTGCCACCTGTGTGCTTTTACATGTTTGGTGTTAGCAGTAAAGCTGGAGTAAGAGGGGTTTTTCTCCTTTGAAGGAGTGGGAAAACAGAGAAGCCATATGGTTCAAAAAGCCTAATGAAGTTTGTGCTTTCCAGAGCACAAACAAAACAGCTCCATCAATTTGATCTTTGTCGTCAAAACTGACATGCAGTTGGTTTTAAAACACTGCCTCCTTCTCAAAAGCCAACAAGAGATTGATTTTCTCTCAACCAAAAGTATTTTCACCAAGATGAACACGAGCATCTGGTCATTGCATTAAATGTCTGGGTCCTTTGAAAGAGTAAGTCAGTGATACCTTGTGTTTACTTGCAGAGCTTGACAAGAAAGACACAAGGGGAACATTTGTTTTCAGGGGAAACTGCTCTAGTGAAAAGCAATCGGTTTGAAACGCTACATGAACACAACTGTACCACTGGAGACAGGGGACAGAGGTAATCCATCAAAAATGGCCTGAGCAACAAGAATGCACAAGGGCACACTGTGAGACGAGGAAAGAAGGTGCAAAATAGTCTAAGAAGTACTGGGTTTATCCAGTATTTACAACAAAAATGCGTGGAAATGAATGATACCTCAGCCCATATGTCTGCCACAGATCTAGGTTAAAGTTACCCTTTTCTTGGCATTGGTGATCAATATTTGTTTGCATAGGGTTCAATCTCACACCCACAGAGACCAGTGGGAGCTTGCCATTTCCTTCCATAGATGCCTGATGAGGCTCTAAATAACGAGTGTTTGTGCCCAGGGTTTTTCAGTGCCAAATATAATGAAAACTATTGTTCTTAACACAATTATATTTGATAATCCAATTTCCCTATTTCCCTGAGCAACTGAATTGGAATTATTGTCCCAATCTTCCAATCTTTCCTGAATTCTAGTCCAACTTTTACCCTGTGTCTCCTGGCTTTTTGCGTTCATTTGCTTCTGTTGTGCTACCAAGAATGGGCAGAGCCTTCTCTGACTTACAGATACCTTATGCCCTTTGCCCTGGAATAATGGGATCTGGCTTGAGCTTTATAGAAGGATGACACAGAAAAACAAAGACATTGGCAAGCTCCACATAATGCAAAAGCACTAGCTGAACCAAAGCAGGCTCCTGTAGCATTCCTTTCTCCACAGCAAAGAATCTGGAAAGCACATCCAAAAGGACTCTGTATAGACATGACTCTGTAAGACTTCCACTTGACCCTGTTTGTTAAGTGCAGCATTGAGAAATGCATGAATGTGGTTGAGAAAGAGGTGAACAAGGAAAACCAAATCCTCAAACTATGTAAACTATAAGGTGACTTTTGCAGTTCTATCCCACTGATGTTACAGGAGTCACCAGAGGGTTTCCCTCACAGAAGCATCTCTTTCCAGATAAGATATTTACATTCTGGTCCCTTACCTATACTGGCTGTGCAGCAAAGTGCATTCTACAAGAATCCCCGTTATCGGGTGATAATCCTCCATCAAGCAGCACCAAGTGTTTGCTACATGCCATGAGTCCACAGCAGCTTCCCCTCCTACTGCAAAGGGGAAAAGGAGAAATAGAACAAAACCAGGCCAAGAGCCAACCAGCAGGCAGCTGGAAACTGCCCTAAACTCTTTCCTCACTTCCACCATCTCAGAGAAACAGAACTTTGAAAAAGGTCAAAGGCATTGCCAGTGAACCCATGGTCACTGAGACAGCATCTGAAGCTTTTTAAATCCTGCCTCCACCAAGAGTATTTCTCAGGAGCTGAGCATCTCAGGGTTACATGCCAGCTCTGAGCTTTGTTTCAACCCAAATATTATTATTCCTGAAGACACCATGCTTTGCAACAGCTCAGCACATGGATCTCCCCGCTGTGCATTTTCATATGGGTGCTTCAACATTTGTTTTGAGAGCTATCCTGTTCCAACAGCAAACATAAAGATCAGTGTGACCTCTCCTTATCGCACAGCCTTTCCTGTGTGGAATTCATTGTGATCTGGACCCCAGTGGCTATTGCATCATTTCTGTTTATGTGTAACCTTTGGCACTCCGCAATCTTATCTGCCTGCAGCCGGCTGCAGCAGAAGATGCGCAGCAGCACAGCCAGCTCTGGCAATCCTCAAATACTGGAGGGGCCAGCTAAGAGTGGAGGTCAGTGAATGATTAGCAAAGCAAATCTGCAATCACTGACAGCTACATGGAAATCGGCTCTCACTCCGTCGCCCCAGAGCAGGCGAGGCCTGGCTTTCCTCCAGCTCTACTCACCAATGACGATGAGGGTGTAGTTCACGTTGGTGCTGCCGAAGCCGTTGGTGGCTTTGCAGATGTAGGTCCCCGCATCTTCACTCTCCACCTCCTTGATTTTCAGCCCTTGCTGGAGGATTCGGAACCTCGTCCAGCCACTGTGGATAGTCCGTCCATCCTTCATCCACATGGTGAGGGGCGGGGGGTCACCTTCCACCGGGCACAGGAGCTTGATGGTCCTGCCCAGCCTGACGGACTGGCGGTGAATCACTTTATCGGCGATCCTCGGGGGGCCTAGCAAAGAACAGAGGCAGGAACAGCTGTTACGACTTTTGCCAGTGACACAGCACTGATTCAAAGCCGAGTCATCAATCTGGCCATTACACTGACTGCTATACAGAATAAAAGGTGCTTACCAAAAATCAGTTACAACCAAGGCTGAAAATGTACGCAGTTACAGAAGCATACAGCAAGACCTGAAGCTGTAGCCTTGCCATCAGCAGCAGCTAACCCACCAGGGAAGCCTGGTTCTGAGGCTCTATTGCTTTTCCAAAATTTCCAGCATTTTCCTGTCACAAGAAGGAGCCCGATACACAAACTGTTCCAGTGTATTTGGTAAAGAAACTGTAGTTATTTTAAACTTAACACCTATCCTGAAGGCAAAATTAGTAACAGCAGTGGTACTTACAACAAAACACTGCCTCCTTCCCAAAAAATGTTTTAATCCTTTCATGTTGTATGTACAGTAATTCCCTTTAATAGTCACCAGATGGGCTTTATCTGAGACACATAAGCCTGCAGTTGTTGAACACAGAACATTCACTGGGTAGTGCTTCAATGAAAGATACAGCTTAGCCTGACATGTGAACATTGCTTATAGTCCAAAAGAGGATATTTTTATAAATTTCCTTAGCAACCCTGCTGGTTTGACCCACCTGACAAATATTTGCTCTTTGTAAAAAGTGATAATTTCATACAAAACAGAGTGTCCCTGGAATGCCAGAGTGAACACACTGTTTGCCACATGATAACAGGATGCACTTGGACAGGCCAACAAACAGAAAAAAAGAAGTGATAAAGACTCCAACAGTGGGAATGGTCCCATAGCTGAATTCCAACCGGAATTCCTTCCCAAGGCTCTGAAAAGTTGAAACAGAGAGTCTTTTTCCTGCATCTGCCTTTTCATTAATTGCACAAGTTCTCCACACAGATTGCAATAGCAGTGCTCTTCCCAGAATAGTCTATTAATGGGTGTGATAATAAGTGCCCTGTTCTTGCACAAGGACAAAATGTTTTGCTAAGGATTGCTGATGCTGAGTTGCACCCAAAAACCACAAGATGTTTGTGGGATTTGGAACTGTTCCCTCATATTTTACTCCTGTTCCTAGTGTTTTGCAGGATTGGACCCACAGGGGAAAAACTACAGAGCTCATATTTGCACTTCCTCATGACTAATTCCTATTATTCCAAAGTCTGCCTGATTTTTCCCCAGCATGACTAAGGCAGTACATACAGTCCAGCTCATGAATGACTCCAGAGCTGCTGCTGCAGTTACTCATGTTGAATCGCACCCATGAATTTTGCAGCTTTGCTAGTGAACAGAAATGCTGCTCAAGCTGAGAAAAGAGTGGTGAACTAGCTTGAAACTTTAATTAAAGAGTTTAACTAAGAGGCTGGTTAAATCAATGGGTCTTAGACACACTCAGATTCTGATGAACTTCTAATGACCCTAAGTAAGGACCTTGAGAGCACTTACTCTGAGAAGTCAGAGATAACAAAGATAACAAAGAAGGCAAAGATAACACCCACCCCTTCACATCTTCGGCAGCCACCACTGGGACAGCATCCCGGAGGTGATGGTGTCCTCCCATATTCCAAGGGAACTGGCAAAACATCATGAGAAATCCTGCCTGTCCAGGTGTTTCTAAAAATTCCACACCACCTTTATGTTCTTCACCTTTTGAGATTCCCAACCATCTCTGTGGATGGAGAGGTAATCCCAAGACCTTTTGACCTGGTCTGACAAAAATTGCATTGCTGATTATTTTAAAGTGAAAATCTACCCATGAAGAGGGGCTGTGTGTGCTGGCTTTGATAAGGCAGAATTCACAAACATTGGGTGAGAATCCACCCCCAAATTCTGCTACATTTCCCCACATGGTGTCTTCACTCAGTGCAAAGGAGCTGAAATGCCCAGACAAGTCTACAGACTTGTTGAAATTCTGGGTTGGCCCTTGGAGAGGTTCTTTATGACCCAGAGCGCTATCAAACCGAGTCAAACTTTAAGAGTAGCTTCACTGCAACCTGCTTGTGAGCCAGGATACTACTTCATGCATATTCAAATGACAAAAACAGATCTATAATTAGTGCTGGGGAAAAAATGTTTGGTGCAGGGCAAGCAGGGACAGTGGAGAGCGAGCACCCTCCTCCCAACTTGGAAGCCAGCTGTAGGCTCCTTCAAAATCCCTTTCCTTCCGACATTCATGTTGACTCCTGATGAATTTTGAGACCTGGAGGAATCAGATAGTTTCCCAGTCACGTCATGTGCTTCTCTAGGGCAGGCTGCACAAGCGGTGCTCCTGATGGCACCAGAGTTGCCTCTGGATCTGTCACATGTTTGGGTCAGTGGTAAGCTTGGTCCTCCTAAATGCCATTTTCCTTTGACTGACCTTTCGTTCTGAGGAATTGTTGGATCAGTCCCTGTCACAGGATCTATCCACAGACCTTTATGACATTTAGAAAAGGGTGCGTTTCTTAGAGTCATTCTGCCTAAAAACATTAGTGCAGCTCTTCATTACCTCCTCGAGCAGCTTTCTCAGGAACAGGCATAAAAGTCTCCCCTCACTCTTTTTTCCTGCTGTGAATTTTGCCAGATATAGCATGCACTTCTCAGTAGTATACAGCCCTAGGACAAAGATGATAAGGCCTTGTTTCTGTTCATTTAGTGCTGAAAATATTCCCATTTTATTACCTATCATCTTTGCATTAATAACTTTCTGCTCAAGAATCTCTGGAATCAGTATTCTGATGTAAATATCAAGCACCATGATAATTATTACAATATTGCAATTTACTACTGTGTTTACAAAGAATCACAATATAATTCAGCACCTTCCCATACGCCAGAGGCTTCAGACGCCCTGGCAAGCCAAGGGTAGCTGGACCTTCTGAAGCTGGGCTACAGCAAGAATAAAATGTTGATATCATCACGGATGTCTGTCTCTCTTTCTCATCTACAGGCATTCATTGGGTCTTATTTCACTACATATCTGTAGAGCCCTGCCTTGGGACTGCAACAGTGACGGACGAATGCTTTTCCAGTCAAGACACACTTTGGCACATCACACCACTCTGCACCATCAGAGGCATCAGGGGAGGCAGCAGAGAGGGGTAAGTGTGTTTTGCAAACACACTTCTCCAATATCCCCTGGGAAGCGGCTGCTACTGACACAGAGCTGCCTCACACACTATCCAGGCAAAACCATCTTCCCCCTCTGAATGCAGATATTAAGCTGCTCAGCACCACTCAGGTTGTCCTGGAAATTAATGTTTCTCTACAGCAGTTCCATCTCCTGCTATATGAACAGAGCAAAAAGACGTAGTAAAAACATGCTGAGCCCGCCAACTTCCTGTGTGCAGCACTGGTACTGACAGGAGCTCCCCATCTTCCAGACCTGGCCCATAATAGGCCAGGGGGTGGCCAGGAGAGCAGAGTGGCCAGCCAGCCCTCCCCAGGGAGCGTCCCTGGTGTCTGACCCTGCAGGGCTGGGGCACGCGTGTGCTCACAGCTGAGTGCGGCGGTGTGGGAGCGGAGCCCAGGACAGAGGCCCCGCAGGCTGGATACATTTCTACAGCTGCTTAGCGACGCAAAATCCCAGGAAAGCACCTGCTGCTTCACCTACAGCTGCCACGGAGGTAAAAACAGGCTGAACCCTGGCTGCAGCCACTGACTTCCCATCTCTCGCTGCTGCCGGCGTCTGCCCCGTGCTCTAACACAGCATTTAAAGGCAGATGAAATTACTCCTCGAGCAGCCACTGTCACGATCTCTGCCGTCCTGGACTCCAGCTTTGGGCTGTGTGTGAGCAGAAAATATTTAATTGAGTGCAATACCCTATGGCTGCTCACTATAGCACTGCTCTTGCCTTGTTTGTGGGCAGGGCAACACCCCAAGAATTGGAGAGCAACACCGTAAGGATCGTTCTGAAACCTGAAAATATTTCGTTAAACCAGTCGGATAAAATGGCGACTTCATATATTTACCAAAACAAAATTAATGCCAATACATGTAATCTCTCTGGCTTAGCGGGGGAATGCTGTGAACTGCCAGGTGCCTGCACTCATGGTCCAAAGCTCCAGACTGGATCCTTTCAAGAGAGAGTAGCAGAGAGCAAGTGCTTTCTGGCCCTGATCGTAAATCCTGGGGGAGTCCTTTCACTGTGCTCCTCCTCATTTCTTAGCCTTTAGGCAGTGATTCTTGGAAACATCAGCCTTTTTCAAGTGCTGAGAATCTCCAGTCTGTGATGCTCCTGGACACAGCAATTACTCCTGCAGTATTTTTTCATGGGATATGGGAGAAGGGGACAAAAACAAGGCCGTAGGTAGATATTCCATCCAAGATCTTTAGGCACGTCTGTAGTCAGGAAGGGAGAGGGAACTCTTGCAGTTTTCCATCAGGCAAGGACAGCTCTCTACGGCCACGGGGCACTCACTGCTTTTAAGCCCCACCACAGTGGAGAGGGCGCAGCTGGTTCCACAGCCTGTCTGAACAGAAGGAGCTCCCTGAGAAAGTTAAGCCCTACCTCGACATAAGCCCAGTGGGGGCAGGTTTTCTTAAGTTCCCTTTGTCCTCAACCCAATAATTTGACAGAATAATTTCTTAATACTCTCGCTGAGGGAGAAGGGTGGGATTTGACATCCACGGATGTGACTCGGGAAGAAGTGATGAGAATGCAGCTGCCTCCCCCCGTGCTTCGTTGTTATTCTTTCTCCAAATACAAACTAAATATAACTTTGCCCCACAACATTCAAATCATTTTAGTTACTAGCAGGGATCATGCCTGGAGTTCCAAGGGCCAGGGTGCAATCAGGCTTAAAATATAATTTAAACAATCCAGAACCTACATTTTCCACCAAGTTATTTTCTTGCTTGTAGTTTCCCCATCTGCAAATACATATAAACACACCCAGAAAGAAACCAACAAGCCCAGCCAGATGCCAAGTTTTCTGTTCAAGATCATATAAACCCAGTGAAACATTAACAAGGAAATGCTATGATCACCTCATTTGTTTTAAATATTTCTGCTCATATACGTGCAGACAAGTGTGCAGATTTATTTGCCTCATTTACGAATACAAGCAACTGGAATCTCCATTCTGTTCCATTATATAAAAGACAGAGCCTACACCTGTCTTACTGAACAGCTGGGCAATTTTCAAATTATATCCACTATCCTACACCACAGAAAAGCCCCACTTGCTGCTCTGCTGCTGACACTGCTTTACTTGCATTCCTGCTCTCCTTCCCAGTGCCTTGGGAAGGGATAGTGGTTGCCATTTCTTGGCAAAAGGAGTTATGTAAAACCCAAGAAAGCCTCTTTGCTTTAGCAAATAGCTATTTCCGGGAAGCAGCAAAAACAATTTCTAGAAGTGTATTTAAGACGCAACAGTGGAATAGCCTGGAGCTTCCTGTCCACATTTCTCACAGTCAAAAACACACACACATGTAATTATATTTTCCTGGGCTGCATTGCAAAGTTCATGCACTCATTCAACTCATACATGTAGTAAACATGATTTACAGCTCTGTGTGAAAACCCTCTAGATATATGGTGTTTTGATAGTGACTCAAACCCAGCACTATAATTTAGTAACACCTAGCAGTGAAAGCTAAATGATTTCCCACTCCACATTCCTAACTTTCCATGAACCCCTTTTTACTGCTAACCTGGGGAGGAGACACTGGTTCTACAATTGTTTGGACTTAGCCTTGCTATTCCTTCAACTAAACTGCACACTAACATCAAGCTTCACATATGGTGAACGCACCAGCACTGACCCACGTCCTATGAGACCATTTGCCATCATACAGTTCAAAGTGAACTTTATTAACACATTAAACATAATTACAAAGAGGAAATTCCAAGGAAGGTCAACAAGCCTGGACAGTTTCTTGGAATGGAAAGTAATTTATAATATCCACATACTGTATTGTAAAGTTTATAAAGAAGTTAAATAAGTTTTAAGAGCCCCATGGGTTATATATATTTTATTATTTAATACCAAACACATTCACTTTCCATATAGATAAGATTTCTTTTGAAGTGCTGTGTTAGCAAATTAGCAAAGTCATTTACGATGAAGCACCCAAACAACCCATCAACACGTGGAATTAGTGTGAGGGGCTGAGGCACCACAGACAGTGCATGTCCTACAAGGGGAATAGAGCTAAGCACAGAAATCCTTCATTACAACAGAGATGAAGGAATTGGACAAAGGTCACCAAGCAAACTGCACATTTGGTGGGAACACAATCTCTTACACCAAAACTTGAGGCAACATTTGACCTTTACCATACTCATCACTGTAAAACCTGAGCTTCCAGAGTATTTACTGCCAGGGTGGTTCACAGTGAAGTGGATTTTCTTTACCTTTCCCGTGCTTCAAAATGAACATAGGCAGCTGGAAAGGACCACCTTAAAGCCATGTTTGAAACCCACATTCAGAGTTGCCTAATTTGGAGTATCTTTGCTACAAAGCTGAACTGGACAACTCCTGCTTACAGTAGGAGTTTAACCTTTTCTACAACAGCTTGACCCTCTCTGCAAAACCAGCATGAGGATTATGCACTCACACTCTCTGCATATCATTATTACCGTTATTAGTACTGGCATTCTGGCTGTAATAATGGATCAATGGACAGAGGCCTGGCTCTGCTAGGACAAACTCTACCAAGGAGCAAATCCCACAGGGAAGGCTTTACAAAGCAGTGTTGGGAACAGTTTCAATCAACATGAGTAGGTGTTCCTGAAAGAGAGGAACTCCTGGCTCTCTGCACAGTTGGAAGCCATTACATGGAGAGCATAACTGATAAAAATGCTTTTTGAGAGAGATAAAAGGATGAATGTGTTGCCCATGTATCCCATTAACTAATGGAGTAAGCAGTTCAAAGGAGTGGTGAATCCAACATCTTTTCATATTTTCAAAACAAAACAGTTTGCATTTCCAAAAGGTATGTGTTAGCCAAGTAAAGTAGGGGTCAGCGTGGGGGTAACTGGTCCAAATGCTTTGGTATGTGACATGAGGAGATGAGATTAGATGAGCTAATGGGTCCTTCTTGGCTTGAAAACATAGGCGCCCACAGACAAAAACAATGCTTATCAAAAACAATCAAAAGATTAAAGAAAAAGCCAACAGCATCTCTGCAGAACAAAGACTCTGAGCGAGGGACACAAAAACACCACAAGTATTTGCTGACCAGCCCCGATGGCTGGTCAGGCTTAGATTTGGAAATCGTGGACTGCTTGCAGGAGCAAGCTCCAGGCTTGGCTGCATGGCTGAGCCCAACAACCTAATGGAGAAAACAGCTTTGCAGATCCATTCTACAGCAAGTGAAGTGCCATATTTTCTCTTTCTTCCCTACCTCTGTGGCAGGAGTTGCTTTCATGATGAAATGGATATTTATTGATAGCACAAGAAGTACCTGCCATATTTTTACATGAGTAATAACTAGTCCCTTGGGTGAAGGCTGCCAGTAAATTTCCTATCCTAGATGTTCCAAAACTAAGAAACATAGAATATTTGGGAACATGTTCCATTTAATTAAGTGCCCTGCATATACATTTCACTGACATTTAATAAAATAGTTATTGTATGTTAAACAATTGGCACTTGATTATTGCTTAGATTTATTGCAGTTCAACAACAGTAGATGAGATACGTATCTCTTACATGGTTTCTAAATCCTTTGAGCATATGTTTTCAATAATCAGTTGGTATTTATTTAACATGAAATTACCATCTTATTAAATTAAATGTGCATGGGTGACATTCAATTTCAATTGTTGCCGAACATTTTTTCAGCAGCAAAAAATAGTAACTTTATCCCTTAGGTTTCGAGGTAGCAAACGCAAAGGAGAGTTAGGATTACTTCAAATTACTTTTGAAGAAACAGACTTCAGATTCTGGAAAGTTTCTAGTGTGGAAGAAAATGTATTATTTATTGTTTAAGTGCTGCCAGTGGGCTTAGTGTGGGCCAAAGGAGAGGACTAATATTTCTATTCAAATGCTAAAATTAAACTGACGGTGCGGTTCTGGTATGCAGCTCAATGGATAACTAGAAAACTTTTTTTAGAGAAAAGTACAACAAAGGTGTGTTGGCACACACCCACACAATTTGCCTCTTCCATTCCTAGTCAAGAAGGCAAGCCCATCTAAATAATGGCATTCTTAATTTGTTGGGCATTTTTTTAGAAGATGGCCTTAAAGTATTATTTCAAGGTTCTAAAATTAGAAAACCTGGTTTTGTTTGTTTGGTTTGGTTTGTTTGTTTCTTTTTAAATTTTATTTTATTTTAGCCTCCTGTTTCCAGGAAGGACAAAGTGCCTAATTCTGGAAGAAAGCTAGAAATCCTCTCGCTTGAGGGAGGATCCAGAACCCAACTGAAATTCCACAGCCCTAACCTGCTCTCTCCAAACCTAACCCAAACCTCCACCATCTCCATCACAGGTCACAGAGGAACCATTTCTGCCAACACAAGGCATTTGTTTGCTTCCCACAATGTCTGGGAAACAATCCAGTCAGGCAGCCCTGAATTATCTTCTGGGGTGGATCTACCCAAATTTTAACATAAATCCCATTGTACTATGCCCTTCCAACTGTTTCCCAACCATGCAAATCCTGCTTCACAAGCTCAGTGGACTCTGCAAGCCTCAGTTTAATTCACTTTTCTTTGTAACAAAACTCCCCTTCGAGCCACCAATAGCAACCACATTCCAAATCCCAAGGCTCCAAAGATAGGTGTTTACTTCTGAGCCAACCTGCTCTGATTTTTGTCCCCTTCTTTGTCCCTTTTCCCTGCATGCAGCATTTTGTCACCTATCCATTTTATTTGAAGGGCTCCTAGAAAACAGGATGCCCAAGTTCACGTTTGGTGACACAGGTTCCCCTTGAACTTTGGTAGTCAATATTTAACCCAGCCTGAGCACTGTGCAGGGTTTAATAAGTAATTAGACGTTTCCCTTATAGACCAGCGCTTGTGTGAGCACTGTGCAAGCAGGAAATTTTAAGTGTCATTGTTTATGTCTGCAGGAAAACAGAAACCACGATGATTGACTCCGTGCCGTACACGGGAACGATGGGAACACAGACCTTTAAATAGCTGGTCTGCCTTCCTGCTAGTCCACAGCAGCAAATTTTCAGCCATAGACTGACACAGGAGCCTTTTTCATTTGTATCCAAGGATTTGGTTTTCCTCAAAATATTCTTAAAAATCTTTTTTACCAGAATTCGCTCTAAGGTATAAAGGTGGAGAAGACTTTAAACTCCTCCATCCAATGCTGGTTCCTATTGGCCTTTCCCAATACAGAGAACGGAAAAGGTGTGATTAGTGCACTAAGGACTCAGAAAAAAAACATCTTGAACACTCACTCTCAATCATGAGACACCGCCAAAATATCCTTCTGCTGTTGGGAAATCAGTGGTAGTGCCCGGCATGGCAAGGCTGCTCTCAGTCCTCCTTTTCCTCTGCCCTCGTCTCTGGGGGTTTCTATGTTTGGTCACCACGAAAGCGTGGTAACAACTGTTTGATGGTGACCACAAAGAGATAAACACTGTGGTATTTAAGAACTGGAGATATTTTCAGAGGCTTCTCTAGAACAGAAAGCATTTCCAGCTGAATGGCTGCATAGCAGGCTTGGTATGGAGCCTGTGGCAGAACTGTTTTTCTATGAGAAAATTAAATTTTTGTCAAGAACTAAGACTTTACCTCATTTTCTCTTTCAATATTCCACTTTTCAGCTCGAGAAATATTTTGTGTAATAATTTCAGCCAATCAAAATAATACACGTGCAAACAAATAAGTTGTGATTTTAAAAGTATATTGATTAAGCAACGGTAATATTTTTTAAATTGGTTGCTGTGTTCCTAAAATATGAAAATGGTTTTGATTTTGGACAGTAATAAACAAAAATATATATTTTTATATATATATATATACACACACATATGTCTGTGTATATCTATATATATAACTTGTCTTGCTCCAGAAGAAAAATTAAAAGTAAAAAAAAAATTTGCTCCAAAAGAAAAATGCAACACACCTTTAAGACAGCAGGATTTTAAAATCCTGCCTGAAACCATTCACTGTTGCCCTACCAAAATCTCCAGTTCATGGTAGGTGTGATAGGAGCTGGCTCTTTCTTTCTGCATTAAATTCTCATCGTAAAGGTCTACCTTACATATGCCTCCATCAGCGTCTTAACCTGGACCACAGACATGTTTTAAAATGAATTTTTTGATCTTCACCACCAATTAATCTTTGCTTCGCATCATGAAGCTGTTTTGGTGCACATGGACTGAGTTGCTTTTGTATGAAATTGAGCTGCAAGGAGCATTTAGTTCTTGGGACGAGACTAAAGCTATTCTGAAGTGCAACACTCCTCTGAAATGAGGATACCACATCCTCAATACCAAATGTTTTGCTTTATAGATCCAATCTTACCAAACCCCACCAGCTGCTAATGCAGTCAGCAATTGCCACCTGGGTCCCTGGTAAAACAAAAGCAGAAGCTGTGCTCTGGCATTTCCATTAACGAGCATGGAATCTACATGACCAGACTGGAGCTGAACCAGAATAAACTCCCAAAATGCCTTTAGTGTGAACATCGCCTCCTCAGCACTAAGTATTTCAATTTAAAGATTTCTTTATGTTGTGCCATTCTACAATCTAGCTTATACAGACCTGTACATCTCTTCCAGGAGGGGAAAGTACTTGAATGCACTTTAAAATAAAGTTTTCACAAGGTTGATTCATTGAAAACTTACATTTAAACTCAAAAGACACCAAGTCTCCTGCATAGGGAAACCATCACTGACTTCTTATAGCATTCCCATCTGGTTCCTGCTCTTCAGACACTGAAGCACACACTACCTGATGTAAAAACACGATACACTCGCCTGGACAGAGGCAAGTGCTGCTTTCTGCACCCTGCCTGCACTTAGGAGAGCTTCAAATGGACCCACTTCCTCTGGCCCTCCTCTGGTTTGCTCACAACAACAGGGTTAGTGCACTCTTACTTGGCTTTATTAGTTTTTCTATCAGGAGAGAGAGTGAAGACTTGTTCTGTCAGACTCACTATGTCCAGTTGCACCACCTAGGATTGCCAGACAGGGTGCTGTAAAGTCCTGGGACTGTTCAGCTTCTAAAATCAGATAAAATCAGATTTGCATTTAATCTGGTACGTCCAAAGGTTTGCCGCACTCCATGCTGCTCAAAAGCTGCTTCACATCACCTGGAGAAAGGTATTCCTCCTATACCTCTATTCAGACCAGTGTGGAATGCGTCAGGATGAATGGTATTAGCAAATCGGCACCTAGCAGTGGGTATATTCTGCCAAAATTGAAACACTGAAAACAAGTACTTAAAATACAAATCCATTTAGATTCCCTAAACTAACCAAAGGATTTGGAAATACTTCTCCTTTGCTGAAGACCCCATATTGCCTGCCTTTTATCCCTGTACATCTGCATCAGCAGCAAGATGGTGCTAATTATTATTTGATACACGAGCAAACTACCAATCCCCTGTTCTTAGCACAGCATGTTGCTTTACTTGAGCTGCCCAAACTTCAGCAGCTACAGAGACGCACGGGAGATTTGCTGACATCGAGCGCTCCGTGATTTCAAGTGACGCCATTCCGCTGGCGGGCTGCGCACTGGAATGTAACATCATATCCAGCAGGTAGATAGAGCCACTGGAATATCAATTAATGTGCAATCCTATTACCTCAGTGTCTGGTAATGTGCAGTCCCAGCTACCCTCCTGCAAGTGGAAGAGGGAGAAAGCTTGAGAGTAGAGGCGCTATCTAGGAAAAGCTGTGCACAGAGAAATATTGTCTCGTTGCGGGACTGCGGAGCTGCCCCACATCCCACGGCGCGTGCGGGTACCGGCACACGCACAGCGCATCAGCTGTCAGCAGGAATTCCTGGCTGCACACTGAAGCGCTGCCACGGCCTGTCTGCCCAGCCTGACCCGGCCGACGTACATCCGAGCAGCTTGTCTGCTCGCATAAATGTTTCTGGGCTTCCCCATTCACAGAAATAGGTTTTACTGTTGAAGTGACTTGAACTTGTTCTTGAGGGAAGCCACGTCAGGAATCACTCCGTGCTGCTCGCTGGCATTTCTGAGCAAGGAGTCAAGAGGTCAAAACCCAAGGTCAGAAAACAGCAGACATGCAAGATCTCTTGCTGTACCTGAGGCTGGAGAAATCAGCACATTCCTAATCAGCCGCTAATCCCCTAATCTTTACTGCATATAAATTCCAAGCCCTTCCCAGTGTCTGTGCCACGGTATTCTCCAATCTCACTACAGTGAAACCCCATTGGAAGACTCATCGATAAAAGATGGAAATGTGTAAAATCGATTTGCTGTATATCACAAACAGCGCTGCAAACCCCTCCAGGGATCAAAGAACCGCCAATAAATGGCAATAAATAGAGGGCTGTTGAAAACACTTCTTATCTAATAGTGGATGTGACTATTTGACAAAAGACAAAATTCATTTCCAAAGGGAGAACAATGCTGCATTGTTTTACAGATGGTAAAGGATCAGTTTGTGACTAAGGCAGAACAGGCAATGTAAGAAAGGTTGTCTTTTAAGGCCAAGCTGTGAAAGTATGAGGGCAGAAGACAAGCGGGACTAGATGCACTCTGACTCACAATTTACTCCACCAACAATCTCAATTTTACTTCCAGAAGGTACAGGAGGAGCACTATTGGCATGGAACAGCTGGTCAATGAATTTGTCATTTAGCATTTATCTTGATATGAAGCAATAATCACTGGTAGGGCTGAGCAAAACACTTCAACTTTTGATCCTGAGCTCAGTCAAGCTTTGCCTGAAATGGCTCCACTAAGAGGGTCCAGAGCTTTGGCCCACTGTGAACAGCTCGGACTCCATTATTCTAAGTATAGTGGTTTTTAGTGTTGAAAACTATGAAAATATGATCATTCTTCTGAAAAATAAAATACCTTGGCAGGATCTCACTCCCTTATGTTATTTCCTATGGTCAGTATAAGGGAAACAAAGCCTCCTTCATGTAATTCACGAGAAGACAGAGAAAAATACTAAATTAGAAGAAAGGAGAGGCCAATCCAACTTAGTGTTTCATCCATTGAGGGGAGTTTGCCAGAATTCACAATGTTAATTTTTAAATCTTGTGATATTAAGTGCTTGTTTCTTACTGTCTCTTTTTGGAGAGCATTCTCCTGAAGGAGAATCTCCTGTTTATTTAAACATGAAAATAAATTTGTGACCTTTGTGATTGTGGGGAATCATTAAATGCTCTGAAAACAGGAAGTAAATAAATAAAATCCAATTTGTTGTAACATTCAAGTTATTTCAGCCAGAGTACTGTTTTTTGTGGGGTTTGGTCCAGGAGTGTTGAACACGCAGGATTAGTAACGTGAGTGTTTCCCACGGATGTGTCCCATGTGATTTATTTAAGCATCTTTATGACATGCATTAACAAAAGGCTACATTGGCTGTGGGATCCAATAGCTGTAGGATCTGAAATAGCTTATGCTCCATTCACCATACAGGAGATTATAAGCAGGTGTCTCTCCTAGTGAAACAGGTACATTGCAATCAACAGGAAGCTGGCTCATATTCCCAGATGTTTGTCATTATGGGAATCAGGGAGACGTTAGGGTCAATAAAACCACACTGCTACTCTTCCAGCACCTACAGTCCAAGAGGGACTTCAGTAGCTCAGCTCTGCCATTGATAAAAGTTTTACAAGACCTCTGCTCCAAACAGCCCTGAAATCAAAGGTCTGTTTACTTAGCCTTTGCTTGCTGGGCTTTAGGATAGTGCAAGGAAGATCAAAGCAGGGACCTCGTTTAACATGTCCAAGTACACAACCAGCAAGTCTGTTTATGTTGGATTCCTACACACTGAGAGTGCTGCTGTCTGTCAACACTTCAGGCTCATTTTCAGCAATATTGGGTGAGGAGGGAAATATTCAGAAAGACCCCACAGATTTTGGTCCTGCTGAAACAGAAGTGAAAGTCAGAGCAGGGAGCTCTGCTTGTAACTGTGACTGCCAAGGTCAAACACAAACTCCTTGCAGGGAAAAGGAAACCTGCACAGGTCAGAGACCTCTGGTCTCTGCTGAAGTGCTACACCATTTAAATGCAGCTAACGACTGCACAAAAAGCTGGAAAAGAATTTCGGTTCTGTACTATTTGCTTCTGTACTATTTGGTTCAATATTATTTTTTATTGCCGATGCACAATGAGACTTGATTTGGCACTGGTAAGGGATGACACCCTGAGCACCTCATGCCCAGAAAGAGGTGCAACAGTCACCAGCAATTCACATCTCCCACTGACACCTATACAACCCCAAACTGGGGATGGGGCAGTTTGCAATGACAGGCAATTTATTAACAAAGCTTCGTTTCCAGTGGCCCTGCATTCTGTGGAGCTATTTCCCAGTGTCTATTAGAGGGCAAGAATCTGAGGACATCTTCATTTATTTATTTGCTTGTTTGTCACTGCTGCATTAATGTCTATTTAGAAAATTCATCCATATATTTAGAAAAGGCTGACGACTTGCAACGGCCTTTGCCCCAAGTGTGCTGGCAGTGGGATGTAGCACTATTACAATCCCTTCTACATGACTTCCCATTTTCACTAAGTTTGAACTTAGCATCTCTCACGTCACTCCTTCTCAAACAATGTGTGTAAATTGGCTTATAGGCTTAAAAGCTACTGGAAGGGATGGAGATGGATTGACCCTCAAATGTGTCACCACACGAATCTCATCTCTTTAGGACACCAACGTAAAGACCAGCCAGACATGGACAGCTATGGAAAGGGTACTCAGACAGAAGGAGACAGCTGGTATTTAACTTTGGAAGTACAGCTCTTTCTTCAAAAGATTTATCTGAGGACATAACCCCCATCTGGTATCACAGCAGAACCTCCACCAGAAAATCAAATCACAGACGTTGGGATGGATCCACTTTATCCTCATTCCTTTTACTTTTCTTGGTGTTCTGTTAAAGTGTCCTAGGAAAACTCTTTCATGTTCTGAGCAATGTTGCTCAAAATAAATAGAAATCTGGGACTTGCAAAAGGCTGTAACCAGTGTTAGGAAACCAAGTCTCCCAACAGACAGCTCGCTCTGGAGCTGCTCCCTGCAGATTCCCTGCATCCCTCTCTGAAATACCCAAAAAGGCAGAGACAAGGCACTGGACTGCACGGCCCATACATGAGCCCAGCAGAAACAAATTAACACCTGCTGCTTCTTCCCTTGGCTTTACAGAGGAGCAAAACTTTCTAAGTTAAAAAGTTGAAAGGAACATGTGGAGGAAACCTCACAGACTGCTGGAGGAGCCCCATTAGGTCTCGTTCCAATCCTGTACTCATTCCCATCTCTCTGTACTATCTGCAGAAATGGCCCTTTAAAACAGAGACAAATAAAAGGGAACAGAGCCTAATGGATAAGGTACTTTCTTAGGTCCTTGATAGTCAGAGAGCAAGGGTCACACAAGGTACCAAAGTGCCACAAATTGCACAATTGCAGAAAGCTGAGGACATCTTCCTCTCTTGTGGTGCTGTGAGGACACACATCAGATTGCCAGGCACCCTGTGATCACAGGCAGATGGGAACCTAGATGGATATACAGATCTTAAGATTCACCAAAGAATCTTCACAGTTTTTCAGGGGAGGTATTTTCCCTAACGAGGCAACACGGCCAGCTTTGCTCCACCTTATTCCACTGCCTCTTGTCAAAATCCTCATCTACGCTCCTAAACTGTTCCCTCCCCCTCCTCCCGGCTCCAGTATCCAATCCCTTCATACACTTGCAGACAGTTATTGTCCCCTCAGGTGTCACTTAGCCAAGCTATACATATATTTACAAGCAGCTCTTTTAATCTTCTCACATAAATCAGTCCCCCCAGTTGTCTGATCCGATCATCCGGGCCTGTCTCTCTCTGTCCGGACGAAAACCTTGCCTGTCTCCCTGACATCTCTTGGATGTCGAGCTGTCAGCTCAAGCTCAGAGCTCTTAATCTTCCTCCCCCTCCCCACCTCCTTCCTTAATTGCTGTGGACACTGCTACTGTCCTGCCTGTCTCTCAGGCCCACAGCCTTGGTGCTATTTTTTACTGTGCTCTCCCTCTAGCTCTCCCCGTCCTGGCTCAGACCCTAAGCCAAAGTCTTTCTGCAGCTCCTTGATAAGCCCAGCCCTGGCTGCCCGTCCACTCACTTGCAGTTTGCATCCAGACTCCCATCATATTTCATCAAGACTCTGCTCCAGCCTTGGCAAAGCACACTCTTGCCTCATCCATATTAATTTTTTTCTAGGCACTGCTCCGTCCACTTCTCCTCACATCTACCTTTCCCTTTCCCTGCCACATCAAACAGCTGCTACTTTTCTTCACTTGTCAAGGCTCCTCCTGGCCTCTTCCCAACCACTGTTCTATCACCTCTTCCTTACCAGAGGTTCAGGTAAGGAAGAGGTGTGCCAGATGTCCAGGCTCTCTCCTGCCTTTTCACATTTTTCAAAGAAAATCATAGGTGTTTCCTGCCTTGCGTGGGAGCAGCTCCCCGTTAGCATTGGCTGAGGCACTGGCTCTCTCCGTGCACATGCCCCCTAAAGCTTTCCTGCACAAGGAGCCCACCATCACTGGTCAGCAGCCAAGCCTGGCATCCTGCTGGTCCTCATGGCCAACACCATCGAACAGTTTAAAACTAAAAGGAGAGATTTAGACGAGAGGAAGAAATTCTTTATTCAGCATATGATGAACAGGTTGCCCAGTTGAGCTGTGGCTGTTGCATCCCTGGAAGTGTCCCAGGCCAGGCTGGATGGGGCTTGGAGCAACCTGGTCTAGTGGAAGGTGTCCCTGCCCATGGCAGGAAGGTTGGAACTAAATGATCTTTGAGGTTCCTTTTAACCCAAATCACTCTGTGATGATAAGAATTTACAATCTCATTGCTGCTTTGCTCCACCCATCTTCCTGCCATCATCCTTCATCTCATACCCCCAGGTAGCTCTTCAGGCAGAGCCTTCTCGTGTTCACACACCACCTTGCACAGTGGGGTGAAGGCCCTGAGCGCAGCAGCAACACTCACAAATCATGCTAATCACAACAGCTTCACTAGCACCTCTGCTGATTATCCTCATTTCTGCATCCACAGCATTAACGTATAATTGCATTTTAACAAGCTTCATTAGCACATTGCCTTAGTAAAGCTTAACACAGCCCAAGCACCCAAGGAAACCTCATGGTGCTTTTCTGCTCAATATAATTTTCAAGGCTTCTGTAACCTGATTTGTTAGGAATAACCTCAGGGCTGTAAAGCTTTTCTTCTGCCATCCAGCAATTAAGGAATAATTTGTCACGGAGCAAGTCAAGCTGCAGGGCAGGAAGGCCCTGTGCAATACAATGAAGCTGTGTAAACCAAAGCCCTGGGTACAGGAACAAAGCGAGCATCCCTCCCCTCCTTCTTCGTGAGCCAGGAGCTGGTGCTCAGCTGCTGTAAATGCTGCACAATCCCCTCAGTAATGCAGCTCTTGCTGCAGGCAGAGAAGTGCCTGTGTGCACCCTGCCAGCACACACTGGCTGTGGCTCTGCCCCTCCTGTACATTTTTGGACATGGTGCAGAAAGGTAAACAGCCCCTTGCCAAACCGTACTGTTGGCATGAGCTGTATGATGGAATAGGATTAAGAAATGGGCTGCAAAGCTTTTTTAAGAAAGTTTTATGAAGCTCCAAAGGATAACTGAAACTCCATGGTTTTTTTAAAAATAACTACCCTAGGAAGAAAAATGTGAGTAACTTAGGAATACGACAGATTGAGCACAGGTAATATATCTATTGAGTATGATGAGTATTTCTGTCTGGCTAAACCTTTTCTAGCTTTAATACTTTTTCCAGTTATCTCAGTCACATAAAAGTCAAACACTTTCCCAAGCATTCCTGGAAAGATGCTTCCTGTTTTGGTGAGGGAGAGATGGTATTTTTAAGTAAAAAATGATCTGACTGTGCTGACTGTATATGAATCCCAGTCACAAAACCAGAAGTAGTTTTGCAGATGGAGGTTGTTACCTGATTTTTTTTTCCTTAACTTCCATAGTAACCAGATTAAGGAGCTGCTGGCAAACCTCAGTCACATTTCCAAAACCATACGTAGGAACAGTGTGGCAGGAATAGAAAGCTATAGAATATCAACTGCTACATGGCCCCAGACAGCTGTCTGTGAAAGCAGAAAACATGGGGTTAATGGTTCTTTTATACTTTTCTTCTAGTACTTGCAGACAACTGAGGACTGGTATGGAGATCATTGATCATTGCTGGAAATTCTCCATGCAAAGAGACACGCTGATCTTGTGAAGTGTCAGCAACACTCAATTCCCATTAATTTTAAGGGAGATCAAAGTTTTCAAGCATTTTGTAGGGTATTCTAAATCTGTGGATAGATAGACTCCCATCTCACTACAAAACAAGTTCTCCTCCAGCAAACCCCTGTCACACCTCTATTTATCCATGCTTTGCAATTTTCCAGCTTAAGTACATAAAGAGAAAAAAAACCAGTTGCCAACTATCTGATATTACAATAGCTGATTCTTTAGGAATATATACTTCTCACATCCTACTACCATTATTTTAATGTTCAGAGGTAAAGGAAAAACTTCACCCATCCCCACCTTCTTCCCCCTTAACCAGACAAATAAGGCATTCAGCTTGTCTGAATTTAAATTTTTATTGGAGTTGATCCAGCAACCAGAGCACATTGCAAGAAGCCAAGGTCCCGCTTCCTTCAATACACCTCCTTCATTCTGACTCCCTGCTTTTGTACAGCTTTGGTAATCTCAATCTGTGGTCAGGGATAGGATAAAATTTCAGCTATTTCCCCCCTCAACTGCACAGAACAGGACTTGCTCTTAAATCAAAAGCCCTGCACCCTAAACCTCTGGTTAAGTACTTAACTATAGGCAAGTCTTTGAAATCATCACAGGCTTCTTTTTTTCTTTTTCTTAGATATAGTGCTGAAAACCACAGAAGTGAAGCAAGTCCTTGGGAATATCAAAGGTATTCAGAGCAAACTGGGGGAAGGGGGCTCATAGGGTGGCTCCCCAGTGCTTTCTTGGCCTGATCTTCTGAAATAGATGGCACTACCAGTCCTCATCAAAAATGTAAAATTTCCTCCTTTATTCTCTAGGGCGTGAGAAAATATTGTTAACTTTTCTGGAAGCACTAGGAGCAGACAGCAACAGCAGTCCAAGCAGAAGTCACATTTCTGGCAGTGCCTTGGTAAATGACCTCCACCTTCCTGCACAGGGTACTGTGGGCTCCCACATACCTTCTACTGATGTTTAGATTCTCCTCTCTCAGTGCTTCTCCCTTTTTCCTCTCATTCCCTCTTCTCTCTACAAATGGTAATTAAAGAACCACGATCACCCCTTTGCTTGGCTTCAGGGCTCTTGCATGGGCTAAAGTCACCTCCAATTCTCCAGCACGGTTTGGGGAATTTATTTATATTCCGTGTTCTGGAGATAGACCCCATGTCTTGCCAAGGGCTCTCATGGGTTTTACAAAAGGAACACTGACAAATATTTATGGAACCTAAAGTGAAATTCAAGACACTGTTAAAATAAAGTTTGCTTTAGTTGTTTTGTTTTTTGTTGTTTTTTTTTTTAATTCTCCTGAAGAATTAACCTGGCTTTCTTGGCAAAAAGACTAATCCAAATGCCATTGGTATCTTAACAGCTCATAAGAACCACATGCTTCAAATAAAGCCATTACTATCAGACATGCTGAGTGGTTCAATTAAACAAATATGAAAATAGACACTTCATCCTGCTTTAACTAAGTGGGATCATTTCACTCCTGAATCCAGACTGACAATGAAAATGATATAGTATTTATAGAGCAGCTTTTTATCCTGAAAGATCCCAAAGGATTACGCAGACCCTGCTTCACACACTACTGAGATGCTGCCACTTCCAGGGAGGAACACATGAGCTGTCCCACAGCCCTGAGGAATGGCACATGGCAATTTAGACAGAGGAGCAGAAAAGAATTCCACATTCAGCTGAAACTATAGAAAGGAATTTAAGCAAGCAGAATGGAGATTGTTTAGGCTGGAGCACATCCAGCACAGAGGAGGTTTAGTGATCTGGTGTTTCAAATACAGAAGTTAAGGCAAAACAATAAAAAAGTTCTGGTTTAAACTATCCAAAACCCAGAATTTAGTGAAGAAGGGGAAATACCATCTTGAAGGTGAACAATTTCATTCCTTCCACTTCAGTTGTGCATGAGAAATTCTCTAGAAGATGTTCTTGCTCACTGTTCCCTTCAGAAATACAAAAACCAGGATTAATAATACTTTGCATAGCTGCCTGTCCACGTAAGGATGACACAGGATACATTATGAATTAAAGGCCTCAAAAAGCTTTGTCTGGTGGTCTCACACACGTCAGAGACGGCAAAATACCGGGTCCATCTACATCACACATCGACTGCTGCCAGGATCGCTGCTGCCATCTCTGCCCCATGTCACATTAGCTGCACTGCAAATATAATGCAGCCCATGGAGAGAGAGAAAGAGACTTGCCCAAGGCTGCCCTGGGAGTCTGTGGCAGCAGCATCAGCAATCCAGTTTGACTCCCAGTGCTCTACTGTGACAACCAGGTGATGCCTCCCCACCCCAGGACAAGCTCCCTCCTGTGAAACCATGGCCTGGCATGAGGAGCTCAGCAGGCCTCAGTGTACTATGTCAATAGGTAGCCAAAAATTTTCCAGTAAAATTTTCTTTTGTGGAAGACGGAAAGGAAACTACTGATTTATGGAGCAGCAGCATGGCAGGTCATGGTGAAACAGGGAAAATCCATCACTTTAAGAAGTTAGGGACACAGTGACATGACACGAAGTCATGTGGGCACACACCAAATGTCAGCTGCAACTCCAAGAGTTACAGCAAGGACTGGAACCAGCTCAGCCTGAGGAGTTCAGCCTGAGGATGTGCTCACAATGACACATCTGCAATGAATCACAGTCACAGAACCATTTGGGTTGGAAAACATCTTCAAGATCAAGTTCAGCCACTAAACCAGCTCTGTCAAGTCCACCACTAAACCATGTCCTGACATGCCACATCTGCACATCCTTTAAATCCACTCAGGTATGGTAAAGAGAAGCAGCCCTGACAATATTACTGCAAACATCCCCCCAGTACAGAAGTGTGAAAGAAATACAACTGTGCCATGAAGTTTTTTACCTGGCACACAGACTAGCACAAGCATGAGCCTCTCTGCAGAACAATTAGCAGAAAGCACCAATCTTATAAAGCTTCTTTATTTTTTCCAGTTCATTTAGCCTGAAGTAGAGCAATCGAGACTCTTCTGGCAGGATATCACATTCTCAAGATGTAACCACTTAAAGGAAGAGGACAACTATTGCAGAGAGGTGTCCCTGGAGAAGAAATTGTTGTACAAGTGAACAGGATTTCTTTGGAGTGACTTTCAAAATAATGTGAAGCTGCTATCTTTTTTTTCTCCTCTTCTCTTCTCTTCTCTTCTCTTCTCTTCTCTTCTCTTCTCTTCTCTTCTCTTCTCTTCTCCTGTCTTTTTGTCTCTTTTTTCCCCCAGGACTGTACTACAAACCTTGCTTTTTCTAGTCAGCAGTTGCTCACAAACCTAATCTTCTGTGGTTTCAATTAAATAAGTAAGGCAGATAATCACGTACTATAAGGAGGAAGAGGGTGACTCCATGGCCGTAAAACCTCCAGGCACTATTTTTCCCTGGAGGGAAGTGGAAAGAGCAAAATGAAAATACTCAGACTTGAGAGATGACCAAAGAAGGAAGACATGGCATGCTGTGTGAAGGAGACTTCTGGTGCCTCTACAAATTGCCAAGAGCTAAGTCTACTCTCTTATTTATATGTATTTTAGGGTGCTTTCAGTACTCACAGAACTCACATCACTGGCAGCAGACGGAAAAGTGCATGTATACAGAGATTGTGCATTTCCCTGCCATGACAGGGAACCTGTCCTCAGGTATGACAGAGGAGGAGGACAGAGAGTTCAGCCCTGTCTGGCTGGACACAGGACAGCAACACACAGGACAGCAGAACTCCAGACCCACATGGCACTGCAGAAAAAGGCTGTGGGATAAATCATGGAGAAACAGGTAAGGAAAATAAGTGCCAACTCTGTTTTGGGAGGTGCATTGGACTGGAGCCACCAGCTCTGCTGCTGTTTTGGAAAAATAAACCCTCTATTTTCACCCTTGAGCAAGAGCCAGGTTGGACTAAAGGGCAGCAGTCTGACCTGGAAGAAACTTTGTGCAGCAGCCTTAAGGCAAAGCAGCCCACACAACCCACAGGACTCAAAAATTTCACACAGAAGTGACTCCATCCCTCTGTTCCTGTGTGAACACGCTGTTCGTGGTGAGTAAGCCTGTGTCATCCTGCAAGCCCAGGACATTAGGAACACACCCAGCTCCAAAACCCGGTGGATGGTGAACATTTGCAATGCCACTCTTTGAACTGCAGCGCAGGGCTGTGCACAAAACCACGCGCCCGCGGAGGTGTGGTGGTAAGGGCTTCTGCACAGATTAGCTGCCAAAATGTGTGCCTTGGAGAACCTCTGGCTGGTGTTCAAGGAAAGAAACCAAGCCTGGCAGCGAGTGTACCTTCTCTCTCCCACCCTCCCAGTGCCCTTAGGAAGGTACACAGTGCTCTGGCTGGTGCTAGTGCACCTTTGCTGATACACCCATGCAGCAACAGCACTGCTGCAGCCTGCACAGCCTGAGTGCTCCTGCTGATCTCCCAACTGAACTCTGACCCTGGAAATGCCCAGCGAGCCATCCGGGCTGTGCTAAAAAATGGTGACTGTTGCTGGAAATGAAGGCAAAGTGGAAAGGGCAGAGGCAAAAGGGGATGTTTAAACAATGCAATAAAAGACTGAAGATAGTAAAAATTATTTAAAATCTATTTTTATAAATGAAAAAAGATGATTGCAAAGCTTAGCATCTTACAACTGGTTCCTCTGCATATGTATATGCATGCACACAGCATGTAAAAACACTGCATTTTATCACACCTCTTTGCAGATCAGGACATCATATCACCCTACATAGAAAAAATCCATGTGTGTGTATTGCCACATATTTCATGAAAGTAGAATTGGGATAGCACTGTATTAATGAAATGTGTGATGTTACTCCACAGCCACGAGGGCTCTCTCTCTGTATCCTGAAATACACGGCTATTTTAGCACATGCAGAGCCCACTTTCTTCAACGGCATGACATCACCAACCCCACATTCAGAGAATAATCATGGCCTTGTCTGCACTGCAAAAACTGGCCCCATAATTCAAAAAGAAAAGTGCAGTTCATCCAGAAGCAGCGAGAGCAGTGCTCTAATGCAATACTAGACTCAACTCTTTTTAGTGTTGGATTCTGCTCAGAGTGGGGTAAGAAAAACCACGGGGAAAAACACCCATATCCCAAAAAACCTTTGTCATAGTCTAATTGCAGCAGCCATGAAGAAAGTGAGGGAGAAATAGTTTTACAATCCCCAGATATTTTTCTGAAATTTCAAAAGAATAATTCTATTCCAAAAAGGGGCAACAAAAAATAATGAAAAGTAAGAACCTCAGCATTTTTTAAAAACTTTAATCTGTGAACATTTTTCTATCTGGTCAGATGTTCTATCAACAGTTTGGGAGTGTTTCATTTCAATCTTGGCAGCTGCTATTCATTTTTAATCTTTACAGGCTTTTTGGTAAAAAGTAACCTAGACTGTAGATCAAACCCAAACTATGCCAAATCAGACAATCTTACTTTTCATTTAAAGAAAGTAAATGGCAATCACAACCTCCCTTGGAGACAATTTTATTCTTACCATTCTTTATTTGTACAACAATTAGCCTTTTTCTGATCCAAGATAAAGTCCCCCAGGCACAGTTGTGAAATATAATAATAGCGGAGTGCTGAGTTTCTTTAAATGCACCTGATGAATGACCAGAATCAATCATTCCCTCAAAATTTTAGCTATGATGAGCTGCTATCTTGCACCCTGGAAGTATTACCTCCAAAAATTCTCAAGGGTGATATAGGAGCATCCTGAACTTCCATGTCTCACAGCAGTTCATGGGTGTTATGTCATTCCATGGTGCTTCTGCAGCTGTGCACTGGAACAGCCACTAGCTGCTCTTCTAAAACAGACTACGCAAGATTCCATGCACATCAGACTTTAAAAAGCAAAAGTAACCCCTTCCCCTACGTGGCAATGTCAGTGAGAAATGAAATTAATTGAATTCTTTCACGCCCAGAGCCAATGAGCTGTAACACAGGGCAGCACACCAGCTCCCCACGTCAGCCAGCGAGGAAGAAATGCACTGAGACCTCGTGCCAGATGCACCTTATCATTTCACTGGCATGTGATGGATGAACACATCAGTAATGCACCCCTTCCCTATCCCTCAATTCCCTTCTTGGGAAAGTGAAACCACTGCAAAGTAACCTCCCTTCTGCAGCCACCTGGGAGGCTGCCCCGCGCAGAGTTATCTGCGCGGCCTCCAAGATCTTCCATTCCTCTTCACAGATTGCTTCTGTCATCCAGATAAAAGCAGAGGGAGATGAAGAAGCACTTGTGCCTAGAATCCCCTGAATTTCATTACCAACCACCAAGGGCTTAGCCAGGGCCAAGCTCTGTGGTTACTGCACAGCCACGCTTTGATTTCAGGGTGATAAAGGTCCATTCTCTACCACCGGGGAGCCTTGAGGAGTGTGATGTGAGTGCCTCCATGGTGACACTGGACTGGATTCATGCAAACAGCTGAGACACGCAGTGCCATGGCACTTGTCCTGCTCTTGCAGTGCTTAACCTGTGCCAACTGCTGCCTGAGCCATCTCCTTCGAGACCCGGCAGAGATAGATGCGTAATTCAGTTTGGGGAGGCGCGGCACCCAATGCCTGCTCTCCCTTCCCACCTTCCTCCCACACCTATCCACCTTCCCTGCTGCTGGGTTATGTCAGCCCAAAACCTTCTCTGGGGAGGAGGAACAACAGCTGGCTCTCTCCAAACCATCTCACCCAATTAAAGAAAAATCTGCAATGGATGCTTACATGCTTTTATTGTTGATGAGGGCACAAGGCAGAGGAGGAGAGACCTTGCCCTCCCTTGGCTGTGCTGACTTTAAAAAATTCCTGAAAAAAGGCAACTGAACAAGAAGGTGCCACTTGTAGCCCTTACTTTACAACAGCATAGCCAGGCTTGTAATGCTAGGACTTATGTAAAACTGTCCAAGATGCCAACTTTTCACCCTGAGTTAAAGGTATTTAGTATGTTTTCATGTAGTCCTAGCTTCTGGAGTCATGGGATAACACAAAAGGATGAACCTTAAGGAATTTTTTAGCTGTTGTGGTGATAAGCTTGTGGAAAGCTTGAGAATTTGAATGCTTAGCCAGAAAATAAGTAACCAGTGCCTAAATGTGAATTTTTAAATACCTTAATATTCTCTTGAGTTTTGGAGACTGAGTCATGGTTCTGGGAAGGGTAACATTACAGCTTTATGGTCTGCTGCAAGACTTGGCTAGGATGAAATCAGAGGTTTTCTGTAATAATTTCGAGCCTCTGTTCCCTCTGTGGAGGGGATGGTCCCCAGCAAGTAGCAGAGGATGCCTGCTTATTAAATTTGCATTAAATTAATAGAATTAACTGCTGAACAGTCTTCACAGATCAGGACAAGGCAACACATTTAAATGCTTGTGCAGATTTAGGCATCTATTATTAAATATTTGCGTTTGAAGGCTTGGTCCCCAACTTCTTAGTGTTATTTCTTCTATATAAGTTAGATCTAAATCTAAATCTCTATCTCAACTGCAGCATCATGAGATTATTCTAGTGCCTGTAAAGTAACCTCAGATTGAATGAGATGGGCAGTGGAAGAAGTAGCTTGTACCAGAGACATAACAGGGTAATATCAGAAGAGCAATTCTGAGCAATTCTTAGGCAATCCCAAGTAGAGCCCCTCTAGCAAGAGTCCAACTATACTGACACAGCCACTGCAGTGTGAATCTGAGATCAACAAATCAGCACTTGGGCAGGTCAGGGCTTTAGTGGCTAAAGCTGTCACAGAGCACTTGAAGACAACATGTCAATTGTACTTTCAACTGTGTCCTAACTCTCCTCTCCTCTCCCCTCTCCCCTCTCCTCTCTCCTCTATCCTCTCTCCTCTCCCCTCTCTCTTCTCTCCTCTCTCCTCTCTCTTCTCTTCCCAAAATATAAGCAAGCAGCACTTCTGGAAGAACTCACAAAATAACTTTCTGATGTTCACAAAGCAAATTATGACGTGTTGAGGGTATGGCAGGGATTCCCCTTCATCCCTGAGCCCTTTCACTCACGTATCTGCCGAGCCCAGGGGCCTGTGGCTCCAAGGGATGTGTTCTCTGTACTGTTGCTCTCTTTGTAAGAGTCAGCTCAGCGACCCTCATGCCCATCAGCTTTTAACCAGGACCGTACATATTTGGATACACCCCCGTATCACTATCCCATACAAAAGCCCCCCTTCTATTGGAACAGAACCCTCAATTCTGGATCCCCACAGCCTGGTCCTGCTGCAGCCCCCTACACAGCACTCACATAATCCTTGTTATTTATTAACAGAGCCATATATTTCCTGCCAAGTATGTTTCCCCCTCACGCAGCTCATGGGGCCATTCAGCTCTTTGCCAAGCAGACCTTTCAGATACGTAGTGTTAGAACTAAAAGGGCCCTTGTAGTTGTGCAGTGTTGTGAGGAGAAATGTTTCTTCCCTGACATGTGTCGTACCCCAGGTACAGCTCCAGCCTTACTCACGGGGAGCCAAGGGCTACGTAGGGATATTGCTGCTATTATCCCAGGGCACAGGGAGCAGGGTGGGGGCTCAGGTCCATTCCCAAAAGGACAACTTGATGGCCTGGATGTGGCAGAGCACAGTTCACCCTTATCAGCCAAAAGTCGGGAGACAACAGAGATTTAGACCTGGGTTCATCACACCGGATGATTCTTGATTTTGCAGGAAACATTGCACTCAGCTCTGCAGAGCCCCTGCTCGTGGATCTGAAACTGCTCTGGAGGAAGGGCCACAATCTGACCAAGCTGGCATGAAGTGCTCCACAAAACTCAAAACTTCAGGCACCACTCATCTGCAAGCCCTCACACAACAGCAGCTCAGCCCATGCAGGAAAGGATTCCTTTCCTGTCAAACTCTCCTGTAAGAATCACCAACCTAAAAAGCCCTTACACAGGTAGGAGTCTCAGCAGGACCCACCAGGCTGCTTCCATTGTGCACGGAGAGCAGGACGCAAATGGCACTTTGATTATCAGTCACCTTCATTACACTCACAACCAGGAGCAGGGAGGGGGTTTTCAGTAGCGCTGGACCGCCTGGCAAGCGCGGCTGGTGCTGAAAGACGAAGGGACTTTTGCTCCCCAGCCAGCCAGCAACTTCAAAGCCTTTTTCATTCAGTTGCTGTTAGGGCGCTACACACACACACACACAACTGCTGTTAAGGTATCACCAGCCTTGGCGGAGGTCAGAGCTGCCTGCCTCACGCTACAACTGCCTGCTGCAAACACAGGGCAGACAGCTTTCTAAAAGGGTTTTTATCTACACACAACTAATGCTCTGTGCCCAACAGAAATGCTGCCGAAAGGACCATGAGAGATTTTGTGCAGCACATTATGCAAGAGGTCAGGTGAGATTACAGCGCAACCATTTTCCAGCTGCCTGCATTTCAGTCAGAAGATGCCAATTTGAGGGGAAGTACAAATTTGGGATGAAAGTGTGTCAAAATTGATCTACTGTAAAAAAAAGTTTTAGATCTAAGATGGAAATTTAAGTTTCTCAGAACAGCCACAGCCTAGATCAGAAAAATCTCATTGCAAGCCCTGTAATAAATCAGTGACAGTAAGACTTACATATTCTCTCACCGCTCTAATGCACACAGAGATGCACCTGTACAGCTTTCCTCTCATCATGCCCTGAGGAATACAGACTTTATAAGAATAATAAAGAGCTCCAAGAAGTGAGATTGGGAGAGCATTACCTCAAACTAGCTTGGCTGATGTGAACCAGCTTCCCATCCATCCCAGTGATTTTGCTCCCATAGAACAGGCTGGTGCACCTTTCTGTCTCTTTTGGTTTTCTTCCTTGCCAAAACATCACCTAACTCCAAAATACAAGGGAAAAACTGGAAAGCTTTCCTGTGATAAGAGAATCCAAATGATCCCTTTTTCCTTTAGAGTCTAGGACAGATGTTTCTCACTTCCGAAAGTCTTAAGTTTTAGGATCAAACTCTACAGTGGCTTTTATAGGGGAGATTCCTGCAGTATCAAGCCCCAGCTAAGGTAAGATGCAACAGGTAAGTGCAAACCTGCAAAGGAGAAAGGGTGAACAGTGAGGAAGAGCACTATTATAATTTTGTACCATGAGACAGAATAAAAAAGCAAAACACATTAAAGCTCTTCTTAGGTCGGTTGGTTTTGTTGTTAGTTTTTCCCTGAAGCGTTAACAAGAAGAGAAATGAAGATACTTAGTCATGAGGTTTAAGCCCATGGTTCCCTTTAAAAAGAAATATTCACTATCCTCTGCTCTCAGAAGATTTTTATTGAGCAATTGAAAGATGCTGTTTTCAAAGCCAGGACTCAACCCGGTTAATTGTTACACCTCTTTGTGTTGCCTTTTCTTTCAACGAGTACCAGCTAAAGGTTTGCAGGAAGGAGCCTCGGGGCTGCAACAGATGTCATGAGCCACTTCCTACAAATTAGAAAAGGAAAGTAACCCCCTCAGGTTAATTATGGGGAGAGGCCACACACGGAGCTGTGTAATGAGCCCGTGGGATGGAGAGAAGGCAACTGCTTCATATTGGATTTCAGGAGACAGAGCATGAAATCTCTGGTGCTGACTACATGCTTTCGCACTGCCAGAGCAGAGCAGTGCCTCCTGCCCAGGGAGGACACAAGCCGTGCTGGCTGGGCAGGCAGCAGAGGTAAGGCAGGACAATGACATTGCTCAGCCACCCTCTGAGGACGTCTCTCTGCGTGCCTGCCCTCCCAAGGCACGGCTACCACAGCACAGGGGACTTTGCACCTGCCTCCCTATTTACACAGGTGCAAGGTAGTTAGAAAGCCATAGCCTAAGGACCAAAGTGTAAAGACAGGGACTTGGCTGACCTGGATGTTGTTGTTTTCCTGGTGGGATGAATAGGCCAAAGTCCTTTCATCTCTGTCTGCCTCGTTTCCCCATCTATATAATGGAGATGCTGGTATTTATCTTTTTTTTTTTTTTTTTAAATAAAATGTCTAGATTTTCACAAAGGGAAAGCACCAGAACAATCCTAGGTAACATAATTACCAAAGAGCCCTGTAACAGCACAGGTTATGCCTTTTTTTTCTCTCTTCTTTTCTATTCTCCCCACCCCAACGGGTTGGTGGGAGCCCGTCTTGTTTCCTGAAACTGTTTCCTTAGGTATTGGGTCACTTTAAAAAGTCATATATGCTTGTTTAAAGTAAATTTGTTTAGCTAATCAATTGTAACTCAGCCTTGAACGTCAGCTGAAGAATCAGCACCACGTTTCCTTCCACTAAAATATACATTTATGGTCAGGTTAGCATGACCTGACAACAAAACCAGCAAGGACAAAAACAACCCTGAATGCGCCAGCTAGAGTGCTTAGAAGATTTATTTTAGTGGGTGGGAAAGAGCTTCATGTTTATTTAAACTATGATTTGCAGATGGGGGCTGGGGGGTGTTTAAGTGACAGTTAATGGGTTCGTCTACTAAAAAGGAGAATCCTGGCAAAAACTGAGCTACAGCTTCACATGGGAAGGCATCGCTGTTTCCAGAGGAGAGGTCACTGGGATCCAGGACACGTTGCACAGGCATAGCTCAACCTCCTACTGCCAGGATGGCCCCGGGTAGTCATTCCTGAAGAAGTAGGGATAAGTAACTGTGTGCTTCAGTGAACTCATGCCGTGGCCAGGAGGAATGGAAAAGGTCAAGATTTTCAGGCCAAGAGGGACATTTTGTTGACATTCCATTTTGTGGGGGAAAATAAAGTGAAACATTTTGGGTTTGTTCCAGTGCAGAACAGTAGGGTTTTTTCGGTGTCAGAAAAGCAATGGAAGATAGATCTGCCATCCTTCAGGCAGCCATAATAACAGCTCCTCCCGCAGCATCTTCCCATTTGGGTGCATATCACCTCTGACACTTTTGTTGACTGTGATCAAAACACAGGCTAAGAAGCAAAACTTGAATCATTTCAAACCTCTTATAAAGCATGACCAGTGCAGAATAATACACAGTGCCCTTGCTGACAAAAGCACAGAGCACTGCTTTGGGGCAGTGGATTTTCTCTCTTCCAAGTGCACAGGAGGATATCCACATTAAAAATGACTACTGGTCAATGAATGTTAGGTGTCTTCCAGTTTTCCCACACCCAGAAGTCCAGTCTCTAGACTTGAACTGACATTTTGCATGTCATCTTACTTCCCACTTTTTCCAAAACAAGGCACACCAAATCCACCCTAGTTTCAGCAGGTAGATTAGAGGCTAAGAAAAACTGGTTTTCTTGAGCAGGATTAGCTTGAGGTGCTTCTGAGATAATCTGTCTGCCTTCCAGGCACTCTCTAAATACTCAGAGGCACCCATTTGTCATCACTGCTGCATTATCCCTGCAAAATGCATCATCCTTGCATGATGGAGCTACCTGACCTGCAGGGTGGGAGTGTGCACGCCTCTTACCTTGCGTGTGTATCTACTGGGGAGGAAAAAAACAGTTTGTGGTCTGCCTATAACAAGCTGAACACCAAGAATGCTCAGATATTACAGGGAGACACACTGCTGAACTCTGATCACTCTGTCCCAACAGCCCAGGATGACAAGCTGAGTTTCAGGAATGTGGATGGTAGATCCAAAAAAATGACTGTTCAGCAGGGCTGAAGGAGCAGTTTCAGTTTCTTGCAGCAGGTATGAGGGGCACAAACACCACCTGTGCAGTTATCAATGTCCTGTTAAGAGCAAGAGGATGGAAAGCCAGCCTGAAAAACTAATGAAACACAAGTCCTGCTCATACTTGTACCAAATTTTCTTGGGCTCAAAGGCTTTGTCTAAGAGTTGAACAAATAATAGGATCATAAGGTTTTAAGACGCTCCCATGGACTTGTAAGGGGCTCAATCCAGCCCCCAGTGCAGTCAGTAAGTTTTTGAAAAAGAAATCTCCAACTTAAATCCAGCTATTGTGATTTACACCAGCTGAGGATCTGTCACCCTGCCTGCAATGGGAACATGCCCAGGCTGCTTGCCAGCACTTCTGGCTTTGCTGCAGTAGGAGTGACGTTCAGGTATGCGTGACCACTCACCATCAGATTTCTTTACAATGACAGGCTTTGAAGTCAGAGCACTTTGCTCTCCTTCCACAAACCGTTTTCACTCAAAACAATAACTATTTAAACGGGAGCCTCACCAAAGCCATTTCAGATTTTTTTTTTTTTTTAAACTTTTTTGTCAGTGGTAAAATGTAGTTCAATCACAGAAAAAGAGATACCTGCCTGCTATTCATCATAGGCTGGATATCCCAGCACTAAACTACTTCCATTAACTTTCAGTGCTGGGACAGAAGACACCAGTGGCTTCACTCAATATTACACTGAAACCTAGATAGAATAAAATTGAGCAAATGACTCTTTTTGCTGAAAATCTTGTTAAGCTCCTCCCTACAAAACCCACTAAGAGTTGTCTTTTCATAGCCAGTGGGGCTGCTAGAGGCTTGAATGTGATTTGTAGACCTCATCCTGCCTATTCAGAGCAAAAGATAACACCTGCGGGAAGCAGGCGAAAGGTTAAAACCTGGTACCTCTGTGTTTTCCTAAGTGCAGAGCTTGGCACCAGAACAGAGCCTGGGAACAATGGCAGGAGCATTGTGCCTGTTTTCTTTTCCCTTAAAGTAACATTTTTGCTGCAGTGTCATCTTTCTGCTCAGCCAAGCAAGCGCTTTGGGTCAAATCAGCTGCGTGAGCTGTCAGCAGATTTTTCTGGCCCTCTCAAAAGATCTTCAGGCATTGTATTAAGAAGCCAAATCGGTGAGAAAACAGGGAAAAAAAAAAAAGTGGACAGACTGCCCACACGTTTTACCGGTCAGGCGCTCGCATGACTGTGAAATAATCAACATTCTTTTGGTGAAATGTAGCAGCTTTAAAGCAGCAATCTGGCTTCGCTCTCTGGAAAACAGTGTGCTTTCTCGAAAAAGCTAAACCCGGGGTATTACAGCCTGACGGCTTCAAAATTCCTCAGACCTCCCGCAGGAATCGCTCACAAAAGAGCAGGCTGGATGTCATCCACCCATCCCAGGGCTGGATGTCAGGGAAACAGAGCCTCTGATGGAAAACCCTAAGGGAAGGCATAACTTCCATTTACCCCATCTTTTATGTTTTGGCTAAGAGGCTTGTTTATAATTGTTGGATTTAGGCGAGAAAGGCTTCACCTCTCCTTTTGGTTCCTGTAATGCAGCTTTGGGGCCTGTTGGGTCACTTCCCAAACAGAGAAAATAGGAGAAAACTTCCTAGAGTTCTTCCACGTGTTCTGGCAGGGATCCTGCAGCAGACACGGACACAAACAGCACAGAGGACAGTCCCACTTTCACAGCCCTTTGCACAAACCATACCCATTTCCAGGAGCCACCAGGCACCAACTTTGCAGACGGACATGAAGAGCTGAACAAAATTCATTACAATTTGCCAGGATTTCCATAAATCTATAAAAAAATCACCAGCATTTTTAAATTGAAGCGGCATTTTTAAAAAGAAATGGCATTTTTTTAAAAACCCACCCTTTCTATACAAAATTTATTCAAGGGCTATTGCTATCCCTAACAAAAGAAACTGAGGAGTTACATATGGCACTTCCATGCATAATAGCTACCACAAATCCCTGAGGTTGTGGTGAGAATCAACAGATTGCTTAAACTGATGAAGACAAAAGTTTAATTGCTCATAATTTTGCCACACAGAACCATTCAGGCTAAGACTTTCCAATGCCTGGGATATATAACTCCATTCTTATGAGAGAAAAATTGTAGAACATCTAATTAGAAATTCTATGATTTGGCATATTCACACATGAATTCACACAGAAAAGGACATCTTCAATTCTCTGTTTTGCAATCTTAGTAAATTGTTCAGTTTAATTTTATGTACTTGTAAATTTATTTAATTTGGTAGGGTGATGGTAAGTGAATGCTAATTCCTAGTACTTGGGGAGCAGAGGAGTTGAATCAATCGTTGTACATTAAGTAACAGATTATGGCCTTAATTTCTATTTGTGTGGTACTAGAGGAGTAGCCTTTAAGCTTCCCTGCTGCCTCTTCTCATGTGAACTTCCTGCAGCCTGGACTATAGTGAAAGCCAGATAAAATCATTTCTAAAATGAGACGGAGGCCTGAAATGCAAATCGGGGGAAGAAGTCGTCAGAAAGGGGTCTTCACAGAGATCTGGTAGGTTATCAGGTCTTTACCGGCCTGGTAATCAATCCTGGTGCCTGATCAGCTCCAGGGGATGGACCCAGGAGGAGCACAAAGGCTCTTTATTCCCTCTGCTGATGTTGTGACTCCGCTATAAAGCCCGGTTCGCTGGGAAGGGCAAGGTGGAGCTGGACACGGGGCCTATCAGGTGACGTTAATGTTCAGTCAAGATATGGACCTTGTGTTTGAACGAGACAGACAGTCTTTGAAGAACATAATCGGTGTTGCCAACAATGGCTGGAGTGAAAGGAACTCGCTCTGGTTACCTCAGAGGATGGACTGGTAAAGCAAAGTTGGATTCTTATCAAGATGTTGGGTTTGGGTTTTTTTAATCATTGATTCGTATGGTAATGGCTGTGAACACACAATGCAAGGTCTTCAAAGGGAGGAAACGTAAGAAGGGTATAGTTTCACCCAGTTCACATTAAGGTTCCACACTTTTGTCCTGTGTGATTTTTTTTTTTTCTAAATACATAAACCCTGCTATCCTTGCAAGGACAAATCCTATCCATGTCCTTTCAGATTCCCTCCAATTTCAGTTGGATACAGGCTCGCCAGCAGCAGTGAGAAGCAGCAGCTCTCCTGGGGTGCTGTGTTTCTCAGATTGACCTTAGCTCTGTTTACCCTTGCTTCGAAAGTTTGGGCCAACATCTGCTAAATAAACTGCTGAGTGCTGGGGCAATGGGGACAGGGAGGGGGAGTTGAAAACAAATGGGATTGTGCTGAAATGAGAGAGTAGTGAGAGGAGCTCTAGAGAGATTGTTGTGGGTCAGCACACAGAGGCAAACCCCTTTGAATCAACAGAAAACCTTCTTCTGACATCTCTGACCCAGTTTTCAAGCACGGAGAACTTAGCTATCCAAAGTTCATGTTTCCAGTTCAGACTGCAGCACTCTCCTAGATACCCTGACAAGCCACATTGCTACTTCTTCTGTTTCATCTCCACTTCTAGCAGACTGAAAATACCCAGGTACTTCAGCCATGCAGGCTGTAGTGGCTTCACCCACACAGTTTGGTTAAGGAGGGCAATGCTTATATTTAAGACAGCAGAATGAATCTCTTTTCCACCAAAATTCAAGTCAATCATCCCAATAGCACCCAGTTGGCAAGCATGGGGGGGTAGAATGGTGGTTTCAAAGCTGATGGTGTGTTCATTCCAACACATCACGGTTTAGACCCTCACTACCACCGATCACATTTCACAAGCCACCACAGCTCCTCCCTGATACAAGAGGAGGAAGGGAAGCTTCCAGGGAAGCTCCGGAATCACCATCCTTGGAAGTGTCCAAAAGGCGTGTGGATGTGGGGACATGGTTTAGTGGTGAACACAGCAGTGCTGGGACTCAGTGATCCTAGAGGTCTTTTACAACCATACCAATTCTATGGTTCTCTCCTGTGGCCGTGCCTCCTTAGGTTTTTGGCAAAGGCACACTGAACAAAGCTCATCCCTCTTGGCGAGTGTGAGGATGCTCAGCCCTTTGCTGAAGAAGCTCAGCACAGATCAGACGTGTAGGTACTGTCTCACATCTACAGCCTTTCCAATCTGAAGGTCTCTCCAGCTAGGCCACCATGCAGGCACTAATCCTCTGGCTGCTTCAGCTGTGTGGGCCAGAGCATGGCTTTGCTGTAGCAGGTATATTCACACTGACTGCATGGCACATACCATTATTTACCAGCAAAATGCTCCTTAAATAACTGTATCCTCAGTATTCAGCATATGCCTTTAAAGCATTAGGATTAACATCCCTTAAAAAAGAAAAACTGGGTAATATGAGAGCAGATATTCCCATTATCTACATATCTACATATTTTTTAATCCCAACCAGCATGTGGTCCTGGTATTATCTCATGGCAGTATGTTCCAGAGCTTATCTGGAATAACTTTGCTTTTCATCACCTTCAAAGTTCCCTGAATATTTCCTTGTTTGTCTGTCAGGCTGCCTTTGGCTTTCTGGACAGCTCTGTTCATACTCAAGGCATCCGAGAAACAGATTCCAGCTGACTCTAAGACACTGAAAGGAAAAAGAAGGCAAATGAGGCTCTCTTGGACAGCAAGCTATTTGATACACAGCATTAGTGAAACCAGCACAGAGTCATCTGAGGTGAGGTACAAGCCCAAGAAAACAATCTCTGTACTATACAGGGCTTTATAGCAGATCTGGAAGCCCTGAGCAATTCAAGGTGGCTACGTAGCCAAGAAAATTGGGTAAAATGCAACATTTCTTAATCAGAGATGCCAGCTAACCATGAATCTGCTTTTGATATGAAAACTGATTGTCTAGACATGAAAAGGTGGTGCTGAGTTTGAACAAAGCATCATTGGCTCAGGCCAACCACACAGAGAAATTGAGTGGAACTCATCTTGTCTGCAAGCACCTCACTGAGCCATGCTGGAAATTATCAGTGAGCATGAAGAGATGGGGACCAGTAAGGTGAGCTGGTCAGTCCCCGGGCAGGAAACCAGCTGGCATCATGCAAAAAAGGTCAGCCTTTAGGAACTTCCCTATCAGAGTTCTTCCAAAAGGATCCACAGGGTAAATCTTGCTAAAGGAAATCACTAACAGTTTTGGCAGAGTGTAAGCCAGTGTTTAGAGGCTGGAAGACTTTGCCTCAGGGTCTCCAACCCATTCACCACTCCAGGAGCACAGCTGGATGCCACACCTCTCCAGAGAAAGCTGATTACAAGCAACCTGCCGTTTTCCTCCAGAAGTATTTCTAGGAAGCATCATTATCCTTGTTTCACACCTGGGAAACTCATCCACATGCTGGTGATAGCAAAGACAAAAGGGATTTCTTTCAGATCAGTCAGGAAGGTGACTGATTCACAAAGATTTAAAGGATAGTTTGTTAAGTGTCAGATGAGAACAGTAACCATCAGTCTTTCTCTCCCCATGGTTACATCCTTGAACTCCCTATACTGGAACAGATCTCAGGTACATCAATCCTACATTGGGATATTTAAGGGTTAAATAGGGATTACAAAGAATTGTTTCTTCTGGTGGTAAAGCATTCAAAACTATTACAAATAAAATTTTAAAAATAACAAAGGAAGCTCTATTGATAACTCACAGTGAGAACTCCCTGAATCACATTTGTAGTCAAAAGCAGCAAAATAGTAATCTAAGCCTGTTCAGTTCACCTTTAAAAGAAGAAAACTAGAAGAAGGAGGGAGCTGAAATCTGTGTCACTCGATAGCTCCTGGCAAACTCTTCCTGGCTTTATGGTTATGCTTCTAAATCCTCTCAATTTAATGGTGTAGGTTTCCCTATTTTTAGATCACAAATTAAGGCAGCTCTGCTTTTCCCCCTGCATTATTTTCTAACCAGACCATGGTTATTAAACTTAGCAGGCAAAGAAACAAGAGCGCCCTTTAAATAAAAAAAAAAAAACCAAACCACTGTACAAGCAGAATAACCACATGGCTGGAGAAAGAAAATCACTCCCAGGGGCTGACAGAGCTCTTGAGTCCCCACTTCAGTGGCCCACGAGGCAGGTCTGCTGCTGGGACTCCCAAGGCCCCAGAGGTGCCAGGACGTTTGACCGACGGAGGAGCTGCCTTGGCACAAGCGTCCCCTGGAGCACAGGTCACCCACCGGTCTGCAGCAGGTGTCAGCCCACAACACTTGGGTTGGACCGTGACCAAATCACCCCCAGTTTAATGCAATAATCAGGGCGAATTTGGCACCTTGCTGCCTCCTCTCTGCCCGGCGGCAGCAGGGCTGGGGGGTGTCTGCACTGGGAGGGCATGCTGTCCTCCAGATTGTTTTGAAACAACAAGAAAAAAGCTTATCGTAATCCTCCTGGCAATTAGAGCCTGGCTGGCTGCAAAGTGCAATGCATTTATCAAAACCTCCTTTGAAGGCGCTGAGGGAAGTGAATTTGAAGCTGTTGGGGACTGCAGGAGTAAGAGAGCCCAGCTGCTCCTGGGGAGCCTGAACTGGGGCGAGGGGGCAGAGGGAGGAGGGAGAATTTCCTTGTCTGGGACATGCACGTTTTCCATCAGCCCGTGTGTGCGAGGATAAATAACACGTTATCTCTCTCCATGTCTCTCGAAAGCTCAGCCGATTACAGCTGGCACGCTTAGGGGGCTCTTCCTGCAAAGTTTGCCAAAAAATTAACCACTCCTGGAGCCATAAATCATCCCAAACCAGGCTTCTTCTGCCCTCATCCCCACCAGTGCGAGAAAAACCCAAACTTTAAAAAAAAAAAAAAAAAAAACAAAAAAAAAAAAAAACAGAGAAAGTTGCCAGTTTTGTGAATGTCTGGAGGACAAAACTGGCAGCTTTTGCCTTTTTTAAAACATGCATCAGCACGAGCTTCCCACAGGCAATTCATATACAGCAACAAGTTGAAGGGGCTCACCTCCCCTTGCCATACAATGAGGCTCTGGTTCAGCAGCGTGAGGCGGGATTAAAGCAGTGTAGTCCTGCAAAAACCATCTAAAGTAACAGGCTGGAGCACAGCTCCCAGAACCTCTACGAGCACAGACTGGGTACTGGCATCTGATTAAATTCTCCAGACCCCTTTAATTTCCAACCTAGTGCCCACTGCTCTCTCTGCAGCCCTACAGACTTTTGGACATGTTTTTCCCCTCTCCCTGTTATTCACAGTAACAAGTCTCCTTAGAGGGCAGGAGAAGGAAAATTGCTCATGATGCTCTCTCTTCTCATCTTCTTCTCTCTGTCCAGTGTGGGCACGCAACCCTTGGCCACAGGACAGGCTCCTTCTCTTGGAGAAAGACCATCTTCCCCCTGAGCATACACCATATCCCTGGATTTTTACGCTGTAATGTAAGTGGTGTCCCTCCAGCAAGCAGGGAGGTGGATCAGGATACCAAGCCTCTCCTGCCTTAGGGGAGGAGCTCGGTCCAGCCCATGGTGCAGCCACCCAGAACTGTTAGGGCTCTTTGCAGAAGCTTGTTGGCACACACGAGCCTTCAGCATGAAAAAGAGCGTCAAAATAGGGAGTGAAAGCCACGGAACAATGGGAATAGGCAGATGGGAAGGTAAAGATGAATTAAAGATTAATTAAATTGCCCAGAGCAAACTGTCTGCACAAAGCAGGACCCCTGTGTCATCTCCCTGCATCTCCGCATCCCCTTCCAAAACAGCTTTTCTCCTCTGCAAGGTTTTGTTCATCCAAAACCACTGAACAGTCATTGCCTTGAGTATTATTTTAATCATTCCCAAATGCCTTTCTTTTGTAAGATTCCTGCTGAGATCCCAAGCTGGGTTCTCCACCAGAGTAAATCAGCCCAGCTACTGTAACTGGGCTGCTGATTTACATCTCCTAGAGATCCACCCTCCTCCCAGCCAACTCCACTCCTCATGCTCACCCCTGCACAAGCCTTGTCTAAAAAACTCCTGGCAAAACCTTGCTGTGCATCCTCCCCTGCACAGGGCGGTTCTTGTGATTTAAGGAATGTGGGCATTGCATTGCTATGAAAAGGGGCACTGTACTGAATTTACACACGGGAAGGTTGCAGGGATGAGAGCCGGGGTGCAGTGGCCTTACATCTGTGACAATGTTACAGGAATGACAACAGCAAAAAAACTTTGATCAGTCCCCCAGTACAAACGCAGGTTTATATCCTTGCCATCTGGCAGAGTATCATGTTAAGAGCTGAGCAGACAACAGTGGCTGCTGCTACACAGTGTACTATATACCAATAAAAGCTGAATGGATCTGCAATGGAGCACACTTTTGAAATAGCTTGTGAAAGGAAAATCTAGGCCACTAAGTGCTGTTAGAAACAATGTCCTTATATTTTTTCCCTTCCCCTTACTATTCTCCTCTGTCTTGCTTCTGCTCTTGGGATTCCTCTTCCCTCCCTTTTCCCAGCACTGGTGGCTGCACAGAGAGCTATCAAGTGAAATGCTGAACCTAAACTAAAGGTTGTGTTCATTTAACAAGCATTAAGTATCGGTCAGGAGGGGCAGACTGACAGCTGCCCTCACAGCTGAGGCCAATCCCCCTCCATAAATGGTGAAGCACAGCATCCCCACCAACGGAGGAGGTGGCTGCAATCCCTTCTTTCCTGCTTCTTCCTCCCCTACTCAGCACAAAGGCATACGAGACCCACATTGACCCAGGGACCCACGGATAAAACCCTGGACTAGTGTAATCACTGTCTTTTGCACTTCTGTAGAGCTTCTTCAGCACAAGATGCTCCAGTCATTCCCTGGGCCTTGCCCAGAGCAGCTACAAACTCCCAGCTATGATCAATCCACCACTGCTCAGTGGTGAACACTGCTTTGCAAACATCTCAAATTCAGATGTCTCAGCTCAAATGCTTTTTTCTAGAAACTAAGTGAACACACTGCACTTTCCACATGCCAAAAGCTCAGACACATGCAGCAGTGCCCTACACGTTGTTATTTAGGCTGCCAAGAGAATGAGTGTCCCTCTGATGGGCATCAGGAGGAACAAAACCTTATTTCACTCATGACTTCACCATAGCTTAAGGATATTTCCCCAAGTTAGTAGCAAAGTCAGTGAGAGACTGGTTCCCAGAAATGGGTTTCAACACCAAGACCACCACTCCTGCGTTATTTAAACTCACAGGCCACAAATCTCAACCCAAAACATCATTCTTCACACCAAGCTGTATAAAATGTCTCAGCCACCAAATCGTCACACGGACAGACACGACACAGAAATGCCAAGAGGGATTCTCCAGTGACATGCTAGAGAAAACACCGTGGACAATGGCACGTCTTCGAAGGGAGCCCACGGGATCTCTTCTCTCTGTTTTGGGTATGCATTTCTCATTAAATGAGTAAGAATATTAGCCAGCAATTAGACGGCAGAAAAATGTAGCCTGGCAGTTAGGTCTCATTGTGACTAAGTTTTCCTATCAGGAAATACAAGGGTCTCAGAAGGGAAGCAATGGAAATGATCACTCAAAACTACTGAACAGGCTGCTAGACTAGACACTAAAGGCAGCAGTCCTGACCTGGCAGGAAAACCCAATAGCCCTATTCTTCCTCTTTGGCATCTGTGATCCTACAATTGCTCAGTCATTTCAATAAATCCTTCAGCTCCTCTATCTGATTTCATTTTTTTTTTGTGGGCTGAATTCTAAAAAGAACTCACTGCCTATTGTTCAGGCCAGCTTTTCATTTTCAGTTGCAACCGTGACGTTCCCAAATGTGCTCAGCACCCAAGAGCCATCGTTGGAAAGTCCCAGGGGAGGTGGCATTACCTTGCCAAGACTCTGAAGCACAGAGTGCCTATTTCATGGCTGCCTAACTGTCCAACAGGAAGAAATGTTTGCAGGATGCTCTTATGGATGTTCACACTGTCAAAAGGGCTAGATACTATTTTCCCAAAGTAACTTGACCCATTTAAAGAACTTCTCCAGGAAAGCCCGTTGAGTATCTCTGACATCTGCACTACCACAGACACTCTAGTATTAACCATCCTCTTTATCTCACTATATTTTTGTTGATAGCTGAACTATGCAGTGCAGTGGTTCTGGCATCCCAGCAATGGCTAGTTATCAGGAGCAAGAAAGCACGAGGTCTGGGAACTCACTGAAAACATTCAGAGGCGATACGTGAGGGACTGGGAGAGATTAGACAGGGTTTGTTGGGGCTCCGGGAATTCCTGCAATTCAGGGCTTACATGGCAAGATTTCTTTTTTGCATGAGACAGCAGCAAGCAGGAAGACGGAGTTTCCATTTCTCTTTAAAGCTGTTTTCCCAAAACTGTCACATATATACAGCTTCCTCTGGTTTTTCTCCACTTTTTCAATCAGATGGGGTACCCAGGGCAAGTCCTTGGAGTAACAACCCTCATGTACACTGGAGAGGCTCAGCTAGGCTCTCATTTCACCAGGAGCTAGACTTTGGAGCCTGACTGACAAGATCCACAGCTGCCTGCCCAGCAATTCAGCACTTAGAAAGCGCTAATTAGTATGAGGTAAATAGTTTCAGGCAAAGAATGTTTGAAAAATAATCTGTATATGTAAGGTCAGACATCCTATGTTTTGTTCAACATACTTTTTTCTTCTCTGCTGCTGAAAGAGATCCCAGAAAGATGGTGTAAGACACCTAAACCAGGCAGACGCTGGAGATTCTGAGAATCAAGTGTTACACATACTAAAATGTCTAAAGATGCAACTTCAACCCTAAAGGCTTCTGATGTAACAGGCATATAAAATGTGCAAGTTTCATGGATGATGCTAATTATCCCAAAAGCTCATCTCCCTTCTCCATACGCCTCCACACCTAGGCTCTTGCTTTTCCAGGGGAAACAAATGAGGCAACACAGAAGTGATCCAGCAGAAGACAGAAGTGCTGACAACGAGGTCTGGCCAGAGTTGTGGCTGAATTCATTTGCCACTGGGCTCCTGCCCGGTCACGGGGCAGCTGTGAAAACAAGGCCTTTGGGAAAGCACCACGTGAAGCCAGAGTGGAAATGCCAACACAACCCCAAAGCAATAGCAGCCAACCTCAACCACAGACACTACAGTGGCAGCTTTCTTGCATTGTTGCTGTTTTTCCCTAAAATAGCCTGTAAGATAAAGAGAGCCAGTGACTAGCTAAGTGCCATCCTCTCTGATACGTGTTTGCCCATTATCTGCTCCTGACACCTAACATCTAATTGCAGTGCAACACCCCAGCAGGACAGCCTGTCCCAAGAGGGACTGAATGGACTGACCGGGAGAGTTTAAAAAAAGAAGGGAAAATAAAGCTTGCTGGCACATCCAAGAAATGAAAAGGTTGCACTCCAGTAGGGTTAGGTTGTCAGAACGGGGATTTCAACAGCAACAGTGCTGGAAAGGTTGGCTACCTCTCAGAAGCACACCCGGATTCCAAACTTGGGTCTGGTAAGGTTTCCCACCCACAAAAATAGCCACATGCTCCCTGTCAACAAGACCTGGGCTCTTCCCTCTTTGCTTCCTGTTTATAACACATCTTCTCAAGGATGTCAGCAGAATCAGCAGCTCTCTGTGCTCCAGAGACAGCCCCTGCCTCGCCAAGTAAAAATCTCCACAGAAAAAACAACAGGGGTGAGGAAGAATTATCACTCTCCTGCCATCTTTTTCTTAACTGCTTTTTTTGTTTTAAAAAAAAAGCAGTTCATTTCAGTGATCCTGTTTGCCAAGCAAACATATGAACAACTTGATCAGCACAGTGGAAGAGCAACACACCAAGCCCTTTGGGCTCTGGGACTGACACAAGCCATCCTTGCCCCTGAATGCAGGACTGAGTCCCTCACAAACACGACACTGTTTAAGTGTTTGTTGCAAACAGAAAGTGTCATATTTGAGAACCTCATGATTTCCATGATGAAGAGAGAAAAATATTTGGACAGGGACACCAGAGAGAAGCCTGTGTGTCTCCATAAGCGCCACAAGAAATGCACAAACACACAGTGCACAAGCTAGGGACAAATATGTAGCCCCTTTTGTCTCTTGTTTTTCTCATTTTACTCTTATTTCAGCGTTTTCTGAGGAAGAAGGTTACAGTTTACCACTCGCCCAAGATGCAGGGTCAAGTGTCTCTTATTCTCCCTCTTTTAAAAGGGAAAATACATTTCATTCAGGATCAGAGATTTGATCATGGAGATCCATCTCCTGAGCCAGCAACTTGAACTCAAGATGAGAAGCACCTCGCTGTCCTGCTCTTCCTGTATCTTGGCCTTTTCAGAGATATTCCTATTTATGTTTTCTTCTAATACAGGTATGTTGGTCTCAATAAATGTACCAAAACAATTTCAGGAAAGCTTCATTTCCCAAAAAATATTTCCATCATCTCTCATGGTAACTTAACTTTCTCTAAGTATGCACAATGTGAGCCCAGCTGCAATGTGTGTGTTGTGTAAACCTGGTGAGACTCTGCTGAAGTCAGCAGATGTGGTGTGGATTTGCAGCGCTTTCTTGGAATGAAGAACTTTGCCTTCTATTTATCACACACTTCCTTGCTAAAGAAACACTCTTAAAATGGTATGCACATTTTCAGTAAATGCTTTAGAAAAAGAAACAGAAAAGACCATCAATTACCAGGGAAAAAAAAAAGAAAATACTTTCCTATGCAATGGCAAAAAATAGCCTGTAATCCAAGTTTTGCTGTTACGCTGACACAAAGTTGGACTCATCCTGATCTTGTCCTTAACATGACTGCTCAGTCACTCTAATTTAAACAGGCAGCACAAAGCTGTTCTCATGCAAATAATATACAAATCTGCCATAATTTGGTAATACTTAGCTTAATTTGACAGCTATTCATACCATCAGACAAGTATTGATGATAAATAACGATAAAGAATGAGAAACTTGTGTTTAAATCCTAAGCAATTAATACCTAAAGACAGACACAGGCAGATGAAATCTGTCAGCACATGGAAAGGATCCACTAATTGCATTGCACGTAAGTTGCAAAAGTAGACAGCTTTTACTGTTTTGTTTTTCAGAAAGACAAACTTATAAGAGCGTTTAAGATGATGATGCTTATGTATGGCTGCAGCTCCCCCTGAACAGGATGCTGCCACATCTGCCAGGCACCTTTCAGGTGTCCTACCCCAGCTCCTCTGCTCCACAAGGGACGTGGGACACCAACAACACCCCTCTCATACTTAGATTTTCCTCCTGGTAGTCAGGTGACTTTCCTGTTGACTTAACTTCCTTTTCTTTAATGTCTCTAAGGCTGAGCTTTCCAACATAAGTCCCATTCATATTTAATCTCTACCTCTATTTAACTTGTCAAGGCTCTAATAAATGAGGAGAGCACTCCTGGCCAAAGGTTTTCCTCAGATCTGCTTGGTCCTAACAGGCCCACGGAAGTGGGTATAAACTCCAAATGACACAGCTCACATCTGGGAGGATGCAGCCAGCAGCAGGGCGTGCAGGCACCCTAGCCACACAGCACACCCACCACAGAGCCACAGAATCAGTGAGGCTGGAAAGACCTCTGAGATCATCCAGTCCCACCCGAGACCCAACATCACCAGGGCACCGAGTGCCACATCCAGTCTCTCCAAGCACCTCCAGGGATGGGGACTCGACCACTGCACCCCTTCAGACTGAGACAGACACCAGGCTCCAGCTCCCACCTGAGCCTTGCTTGAAGGTCACAGTTAAACCCTGGGAGAAGGAAGAGAATTGTCACATGGTGAAAAAGGCCACTAAGTAGGTTAAGTAAAAGCAATTTTGAGGACTGTGGGAGGCTGGGATGCTGGGCTCACCACAGTCTCCTCTCAGCTTGGAAAGAGACCACTTTAGAGAGTCACTCCACATTTTTTTCAGAAGCAGGAAGTGATCCTACTCTTTTGGCCCCCCTTGGAGCTGCTTTGCCTCTGAGGCCTAATTCACTAGAGCAACTTATGCTGGCACAAATCCCATAAACACCCTCTAAATGAAAGTGTAGGACACATGATGGGACAAGAGCTGACCGTGGCCAGAAACACCACAAAGAAAGGCTCCAACTGCAGTAGTTCAGAAATCTTGCTTTTATTTGACCACACTTTCATTCTTTTTTTCCCCTGAAACCCTCGGTGTCCTCATTGCTCACAGCTCCAGAGCTGGCTCCCAGTAACCAGGACCTTTCACTCTCTCCCTTCTGTCATGAACTGCCACGGGTCCCCACCCTTGCTCACCAGCACTGACCCTCCCCACACTCACAGGGCACACCAGCCCTTCCCACCTTGTGTTCCCTCAGCCATGTCACACCCTGCCCACCCCACCACCAACCCAGCCCTCCATGGCACACACTGCAGCAATCCAGATCACTCACTCAGCAGACAGAATGAAGGACAAGCCCTTCTCTGCCTCAGCTGCCGTTTTCCTCCCCCTGCCTCCATACTAGCAGATATTTATTTGAAAAAAAAGTCACCTTTGAAGCCAAAACCCGTTTGGGGTCTGGATGCTGGGAAGAAGGGGCCTTTTCTGTCCATGCTGTCCACACACTCCAGCAAGCAGCACTATCTCAGCTTGGCTCCCTCCTCAGCCCCAGACAAACGTGGCTTCCCTCTTGACCTGCTATTTAAAACCTGTCCCAAGACTGGCATACGGCGGTTTCAGATTCACGAGCTGGAGCCATCGGCGGGTGGGCGGTGTCCCTGTCCCCTGCGCAGGGCCAGGTGCCCCCACAGCGAGCTCCTGCCTCCCCCATGTCAGACCAGCCCATTTAGTTACTGGTTGCTTTGTCTTACTGCTTAATTCAAGGAGGATCATTCCCTAAAACACATCAGAAGCTGCAGCTGCAGGGGAGTGAAGGCTCAGTGGGATATATTGCATAAATTTAAGGGTTTATTGCATTTACACATCCCCTCTCAGCACACTTTACCAGAATAGCTCTTTATCTGCAGACACGGCTCGTTGACCCGGGCTGAACGTGGAGCCTGTACCGAGGTGAACAGCAGAACTGAAACCACTTGGCTCCCTGAGTTGTGTCCCTCCTCCCAGCCTGCTCCCTCGAGAGCCCAGAGCTGCCCAGCCCACTGCACAGGGCACTGAAAGCCTCCTCCATCCAGAGTTTGGCACAAGGTGGGTGTTTTGTTTCACGTATAATTTCAGAGGTTTTGAAACCTGGACCGAAGCGGAGCAGCAGCAACACCTGAAGTGTGGAAATTGTCTTACAAGGAAAGTCTTATTTTCCTTTAGAAAACAATGGACTTGCTGGAGCGAGTCCAGAGGAGGCCACAAAGATGATCAGTGGGCTGAAGCATCTCTGCTGTGGAGATAGGCTGAGAGAGCTGGGGATGTTTAGCCTGGAAAAGAGAAGGTTCCATGGAGACCTCCTAGCAGCCTGCCAGTACCTAAAGCGAATTTATAAAAAACACTTATGAAAAAGAATCTTGGACAGGCAGATTGGACAAGGGGGAATGGCTTTAAATGAGGAAAAAAAAGAAGATACTTACATTAAATGTTAGGAAGAAATTCAGTACTGTGAGGGTGGTGAGCGACTGGAACAGGCTGCCCAGGGAAGCTGTGGGTGTCCCATCCCTGGAAGTGCTCAAGGCCAGGTTGCACAGGGATTGGAGGAACCTTGTCTTATGGGTGGCAGCCTTGCCCAGGCAGGGGGGTTGGAATGAAGTGATCTCTAAGATTCCTTCCAATCCATGGCATTCTACAATTCTACGATGATTTTCAATAGGATAGTCTACATCTCAGGTTCAGCAAAGCCCACACAACTCTGGGAGGTACTTTAATTTCAGTGAGATAGGACTGCGATTTCTGAAGGAAAACAGTTGTCTTCCTTTATATTTTTTTTACTCTCTATATCACAGGTAATGTAATTACACACACAGAAAATACAAAAGTGTGTATTTGTCATCTTTCAATGCCCAGGGCAGTCATTTGCAGTGATGCAAAACAGGTTAAAGCTCTGTCACATCAACACAGTAAGGTTTTACATGACTACTGTGGCAGTTCCCCCAAGGTGCCAGTCAGGATCAGAGCCCCAGACTGAATGAGGTACAGTGCAAACACACAAAAAGAGAGCATGTCCAAATGGACAGAACAGAAACAAAACAAGAGGATGAACAGAACTATGAAACAAACTGGCCATGGTTCCACAGGAGATCATTCTAGGGCCAGGAAGCACCCCAAGGGCAGGTCATACCATGCTTTGCACAGGTTTGCACAACTGTAAGTGAGCAGACACTTTAAAATCAGACTCGTTGTAGAGGGAAACATGGGTTTGGGGCACCGAGAGTCCAGACATACATGCCAGGAGCCTCCTCTTTACAGCTCACAGCTGCACTCCTGCTTTCTGTGGCAAATCAAAAACGAGCATCATCAGTAGATGGGGACATCATTTAATACCTTTGCATTCTTAGTGCATCTGGCCAAGAAAAACAGCAGGCATTTTATGTTGATTTGGGATGTAGGTGAAGAGTGCAATGTTCCTAAGATTTAGCTCTACTGCAGGATGAGAAGCCTGGGGAGACCAGTGCTAGGTAGAGGAAAAGAAATAGTCAGCAAGAGGATTAACCTAAACAATTGCAAGAGGATTGACAGTGGTGGACCCTGGTGATAAAAACCAGGCGCAAAACACAAAATGACTTTAACACTCAGAAGCAACTCAAAAAACCCCACAGGAACATGGACAGACATTTATGTCACCCTTGTGTGAGCACAAGGCAGCAACATGCAGATGGTGAACAGCTCAGGCTGTAACTATCTGAAGGACTGAAGTGACAGCCTCAAAGCTGTTGGATATGAACAGACTGAACCACAGCGGGTGCAACCTCACAGCAATCTGTAGGCCCAGCCTGGTATTTCACAGAGCTGTGCTGTATCCTACCCGCCATGGAATGTGTGCTCCTTTCCACATGCCCAGCGACGGCAGCACAGCAATGAGATGACATCCTGACTCAGGTAATGCCATCAAGTCACAGCAGCCAAAGAGAGGGGCTGGACGCTGGAGGGACAACCCGCAGGGTTGCACCAAGTTTGTTCCCTCCTGAAGTTGTTGGTGCACACTAAAAAAAAGCAGCTGCTGTGGAAGACACCTGAATGGAAACGAACAGGGTTTGTATTCTAACCCTAGGAGCTGTGTGGCTGAAGTCAATAAAAAATCTGGTCTATGATCCCTGCAAGACAAGTCACATCCTAGTGGTGACTAAAAAGCCACCATCAGGCCCAGCAGAGCTGAAACTGTGGACAGAAAATCACCATGACCCTCAAGCCCATCACCAGGTGATGGCTCTTTTGTGTCCCTTCAAATTCAGATGAGGAGAACAGGCATTAAATCCACAGCAGATCTGCAGTTTAGGGCTCCAGACCTAAAAGGGAGGCTTTGCCTTACTTATTTTTACATTCCAGTCGTATATAAACAAAGAATATAATCAGCTTTTGAGGATTTAAAGTCTGTGGATCTCACTGTTCGTGTTAAGGTGCTTGGCTGGTGCCATCATCGGATCTGATGTGCCAGGTTGATTTTTTCCCCCCCGCCTAATGTTTTAGAAAGGGAGGGAGCACAGGGACCAACCTCCTGCACTCAGACACCTGTGTATAGAGGCAGTGCCTTCCACCCAGGGGTTGGTTTGTAACAAGAAGGTGAAGAAGAACAAGAAACTTCTCTCCAAACTCACACGCCACCTGTCCAAGCGGTCGGCTTGCCTCCGGCAGTCTCTCTTCGGCACACTACACACTGGATTTGGGCCGTGAAACTTTGGGTTGCAATGCATCTGTAAAAGTAACAGTCACTAGAAAAGGAAGGGGGAAAGGTACTGGTATCCTGCAAAATGTAACTAGCAGGAATTAAAATGTAAAAGAAACACCCTCCGGGGTCTTCACAGAAGCTATAAACCCAAGCAACTGTTTTGCCAGGTGTTACTGTGCAGCGCCTGCTGTTACAGCGACTCTTTGCTGGCACCTCGCCTGTCTCATCTTCGCAGTGCCCCTGAGCCCACTGGGCAGGCAGTGCTGAGCTGGGCAGCCGGGGAAGCTATTAGCCAGCCCTGCTCGGCAAGGGCTGCACTGGCGCCGGGCTTTGAGCAGCTGAATGAAGTGTTGTCATTTCCCAGCTGGGAGTGGGAAAAAGCACGGTGCCGCTTCCTGATGCTGTTATTTTATTTTGCAGCGGCTTCCCCTTCCCGCTGTCTGAATGTCACAGATTACTTCACTGCTGTGCGAGCCTGGGAGGGGGGAGCAGAGGGGGAAGTGAAAAATCTGGCAAGCGCTTCCCAAACTGCCTGCATCCCCGATGCCTCAGCGGCTGCACAGAAAGCAGAGGCTGGAAGGGATGGGTGGCTAGTTCACCTTTTGGGAAGCAAGAGCCACGCACAGGTCAGTAACACACCTGCCACGGTCTGCAAACACCCACAGACCCCGCTCTCACTCCCATCTCTTTAACCCCTCTGCGCTAAGGCTGGGGATGTCTTGCTGGCTCAGGAAATATAAGCCCCGGGCTGCTTTTTGGAGCCTGTCAGCAGTGCTCTTTTGTCAAGCAGAGGCCTTCCTGTCAAGCGATACAAAGTGCTTGCTCTCCTTTTCCCCTTGGGATCCGCACACGCTTCCTCCCGCAGCAGCCCCAGCCTTTGTCAGCCCGAGGGAGCGGGGCAGCTGGCAGGACTCCCGAGAGCCTGGCAGGGAGACCCCTCTGCACAGCCCTGGAGCTCACCACTGCACTGCATGCAAAGGGCCTGGGCAGGGGAGGCAGTGGGGAATTCGGGATACCGGGCTGGAGAATGGTGGAGATCACCACAGAGGGTGATCAGAACAAGTGCAGCTGCGCCATGATTTCATACAGCTTACAGGGAGCTCCTTCCCACAGCAGGACTAAGGGTCCAGCCAGGGATGGACTGAAGCTCCCAGAGAAATAACAAGAATAACTAAGAATAAGAAACAAAAGAGACATGGCATGATTTCCCCAATGAAACAATAGTGAGAATGTCAAGTGAGCGGTAGCAGTGAGAATGCCAAGTTCTCCAGCACGCAGCAGAAGTCTCTTTCGCCAAAACATCCTTGTCTTCGTTCATCTCTGAGATTTTACCTGGCCATGGCCCCGTTTTGGGGAATTGGCTCCGTATCTGCAAATTGACACAGCTGGGGTAATCTAACACTGACCTACACGGCTGTCACTATCAGGTACATCATATTCTCTTTCCCTTGCTGCTTGGTTTGGTGGAAGCTCTTCCCTCTGTGCCTTGGATTTGTAAAGCAGGGACAAGGGTGCCAACTACTTCTGTAAAGCATTTTAAGACTTCTCCACTACAAGGTGCAACACTCACTAATTTCAGCAGGACTGTTGCCTTAATAAGGCAGCACTCAGAGCTCAGAGGGTAATCTGAGGCTACTAAAATCATCCTTTGTTTTCAGACAAAAAGAAGATGCAAATAAAATTATTTTGCTTAATTTGTCCATTCTGAGCAAGATGGAAAGTGCTCTCTTCAGTATGCAAACACTGGAAGGATAATTAAACAGCAGAGATGGGGGAAGCATGGAATGCCATCTCAACAGTCTTGTTTGCAGGTTCTCCATGTAACTGTCATGTCAGAAACAACTGTCATATCTACAACATCTAGTAAGCATTGTGTATTGTCAGGAGCAATTAAATTTAAAACATTTGCAATTTCTAAGCTTAAAGAGCACATTGAAATCCCTGCAGAAAACGGAAAAAGTCAAGACTTGATGGCAAAATCAGTCCCAAGAAAGCCTTCTCTGCAACAGAGGTCCTGAATCACATTCTCCAAGGGAGGGATAGAGCAGGGCAGGGCAGCAAGCAGTGGGACAACTTCTCTCAGTATCAGTACCAGCTTGCAGAGGCTGAAAGTACCAGTTTTAAACACTGCCAGCTCCAAGCCAAAGGACAGGTAACATTTAGGAGTGCACAGCACTGCTCCATGGTAATTCAGGCTAGGAAGCACCCACTAGGACACAACCAAGCAGAGTTTAAGCAGACAGGTTGCATTAAATCCCATGCCAACATGCAGCCTCCGGCTCTGATGTCTGGGTTGAGTGAGCGTAACTCTCCACTGATCCCTGGGGTGATGGGGAAAACACTATCCTCACATCCCTCAAGGCACAAAGAAAATCTTTTCATTCTCACTTCTTTTTCACCCCTCTTAAAGTGATGGCATTCCTCAGCAGCTGTAATCAGCACGCACACTCTCCCAAAGTGCCATTTAATACCGTCACACAAAACTGCTGCGTGACCCACTTTGGGTTATTATGTGCAATAATTATAAGACACCACAGTCCCGGTCTGCCAGGCTCCAAGAGGCTTTCTGCAAGGGCATTCCTTCAATTACCCCTTCCTGTGGACTCTCAGCTTCATGCCCGGGAGATGGACAGCATTTCTCTCCATCACATCCACCCCCATCTCCACTTAATTTCATGCTTGGACTGTGACTACACTAACAGGGCATATCGAGTTTCTCCCTCGTACACTGATTAAACCGACATGGTGCTTTGCACAGTCTTTCACGGACTCCTTATCTCAGTAACAAGAGGGAGGAAAAAGCACAAGGACAACTCTGAGCAAAGCAACACTGTCTCCTTGCCTGGCACTGGCAGAAGGCTCCTTGGGAAACGCTGCACACCCTCTGTCAGGAAGCTGAGAGAGAAAAGCTACGACAGCTCAAGGACTTGTCAGGGCAGGCTGGTCCGGGAAAATGGGAAATTCTGGAGGTCTCTTTAACAGTGTTTCCCAGCCTTTTCACCGTATTTTTCAACTGTATCAGATTGGAGAGGTAGGTAGAGATCAGAGGCTCAGAGAGGTGGTGTTTCAGAAGTGGCCTCTGCTTCTGGGAGCTCTTCAAGAGATGCCCAGGAGTGGCCCTGCCTTATCACAGTGCATGCCTATGGCAACTAGGGTCATGGCTATGGTTGCAGAGCACTGAAGCCACAGCTGAAGTACTGTCACTTTCCATCAGTCCAAAATTCACCAGTTCAGTTTTAAACAAATTATTTTTCCCAATACTGTCTTGTCTTCCAGGCTTTGGTGTTGTTATAACTTAGCAAGCTTACAAAACTTTTCTAGAGAAACATCTTGCTCCAGGACTAAAAAAAAATACTTAAAAATATGAAATGGAGGATTTTAATCTACTCCAATTCCTTTGATTTTTCACAGGGTAATAAAAGAACGGAATATTCCAAGGCCCACAATAACTACAGAGGGAATGGCCATACCAGGATAAATCAGTGGCAGAATCATGGATAAAGGCAGGAATGGAGAACAGCTCTCCTGGCTTTAGGGGCTTGAGTCACTCCAAACATAAGATATCCAGAGGAGCACAAGACACACCAGGTCATCCATATGGAGCTGGCACATAGGATCCTGATCCTATGGAATGCTTATATTCCTGCGGAGTAACAGAGCCTTGGGAAAAAGACCCCAAATACCAGTTTGGAAAAGCAAGTAACAGCCCAGATTTCCCCAATGCACCTGTCCACATTCAAGCCAGTTCCCTTCAGCTCCCTGTACCACAAGTACAGAGAAACTCTGTTCACCTCATCATAATGCAGGCACTGAGGACAGGTCAGATTTCCCACACCAGGTGTCAACCCACAGCCCAGCTCACTCTCACCAAAGACTCTGTCTGACAGGCTCTTCAGGCAGCAACAGAGCAACAAAGGCACACACTGTCAAATAATTTGGTCCCAAATCAAAGACTTCATCAATCCTAGGATTTGAAGCTCTAAGAGACCTTTGGAAAAGGCATTACTTTGCCTTTCTCTCCTGTCTTGGTCTTGGGCTCGAGCCAACTACAAAACTGCGTTGGTACCTTAAGACAGGCTTTTCACTCCTCATGGGCTTGTGAAGCACTCACAGCTCCTTTCAGCTCCTACTAGAATTATTCAACACCTTTGCAAGTTCCTTGGTTTCTCAAAGCAGCCAGCCCAGCATCTGCAGAGCCAATTATAGGAGAGCACAACGCAAGTATAAAAGAACGGACTCTGTTTCCAACTCACACATCAGAGGCTTTGCTTAGGGAACCTCCAAATCCATCCCAGGCTTACTAGCTGCCTTCAAATCTCCTTGCCACAACCTTTGCAAAGAGGGCAGCACCTGGAAGAGGAATGGGACCTGATTTCAGAGGTGGATTGATTACCTGGACACACCTCACTGATGTAAAGGCACCAGCCTGGACCTCAGCTTTTCCAGCAGAGCCTTTCTCACGAAAAGCTATGTTTGAGAGCGACTTGTTCCACTCACACAGACCCACAGGTGACATGTGCAGTTTAAAACAGGCTGTTTTCAGGAAGGTATTTCCTTGTTTGGCTTGCGTTTTTTGATGGGACTATAGAATTGCAGCTGATACCACAAGTGAGCGGAGCTAGGTTATCATTACAGATAGATGGTCTGCTGGAAAGCGCTTCCACACATGCACATAAACACACACACACACACGTGCACGCTGAGTTTGGCTGGGCTGGTTAAAACACCACAGCACTTATTGCTCCTTGAGGCCTATGAGTTCACTTCCAGGCTCCCGGCCAGCTTGGAAATCACATAACCCACGTGAGCACCGAGGTTTTAAGGAGACGTTTGTCCAGAAAAAAATAGTTCCTGAGTGCTGTTCCCTGCAGGACACATCTCAGCAAGCCTGAAACCAAGATAGTAACTAGTCAACACTTTGGGGACTATCCTTGGTGAGGTCAGCCAGACATGACTGCCCACCAGCACAAGTGAGGGCTGCCATGCTGGGGATACAGGAGCAAGTACCTCCTAAGCCTGTCTCTTTTTTGCAGGGAAGCACAGAAATTTTAATCACATTCTAGTGCTTTTCTGTCAAGTAAAATGGCCAAAGAGGCATAAAAAGGACATAAATCCTTTGTGCTGTCTAGAAAAGACAATGGAGCACAGGGCACCTTTCAAGGATGTCCTTGCAAACACCAGCCCAAGGAGGAAGCGGAGGATGCCAGGTAACCAGAGGATGGCATGCTGAAGAGGCATGGAGCAACAGTGGGTGGACCTTCGTGGTCCAGAGGACACCTCATTTATAGACTTGCTTCTAAAGGTGACTGCAAACCACCACAGGTATCTTTCCTCCAGCAGAGTAACGCACAATGGAGAGATAGCAAGGCAGAGAAATGAGTCTCAGAGCCCAGTATTGATACAAGGTCCTTTTCCCCAAATCATGCTGGTCCTTCAAAAACCTCTCCCACTCTGTCCTCCCTCTCCAGCACCTGGTCCATCAGCTTCTGCTGGATCACAATGGGGTGAGAAGAGGTTCTGAGACAGGAGGGGGGATTAGGCCACTTTGTCAGGCCAAATTCAGATACCTCATGAGCACATACCATCACTGGGGAAGGGAACAGGGATTTGGCCCTTCATATGGGGATGAAATTTATGCTAAAGACAAGGTAAAGTCAGGGCAAACCCCTCGTGCATCACGGTGTAACAATCTGCATGAAAACACAGCTATTGATACAATCAGGTTTCCCATCCCTAACATTCATCTTGTTCTTCTCTTGCTTTAATTTTTGCTGATAAGAGGTAGCTCATTATCTGGGGGGAAGGGAAGGCTGCCTATGTTTTTTTCACATTAAATTGTGGCAGCGGTGTGCAGAGAAGCACAGCACTTCCCCTCTCTCACCGGGTAAGCTGCAGCACAAAGGCTTGGGGCTGATCTCACATCCTCTCCAACAATTAAAAGTCAAGGCCAGCAGCACAGCCAAAACTTGACACGCTCTTTTAGAGAACAAAGGTCACTAGATTGAAGTCTTCACTCCCTGCTTTGGCTGAAGCAGCATGAAACATCCTCTTCAAAACCTAAGGCAGTTGAATCTTTATCAGGTGATGATGGCTTTTTGGAGAATAAAGACAACTGACCTCTGTGTCTTCCCTCCTACTGTTCCATAAGAAACCTTCAGGCTGCCTAATTAGTATAAATCATTTTCCAGTAAGTGCTCCTGCCCCACGATGGCCTCATCAGACACCAGGTCCAGAGATAAAGCTTTGATGGCCACGATAGCGCGCTGGGAATGACGGCTGAAGGAAGCCAGAAGCCGGACGGTCACAGCCATGGCTGGCTCCAGCTCCCCGAGGAGCAGAGCAGGCTGAGGTGGCCACTGCAGATGTGCAGGTGTGACCTCCACAGCCAGGAGACAGGGGCTGGAGAGGACAACAGCTGGGCAGGAAATGAGCCAGAGAAAGGATACATTAGAAACCACAGCAATCTCAGTGCTTTTGCACAAATAGCGGTTTTTGGAAGATTAAATGAAATAAAAAGTCATTACATGGTTAAATGGCTAATTTCATGGCTACAGTCATAAAGCTGACAGAAGCCAGAGCAGCCACACAGAGGTCCTGTCCAAGCCTGGCAGCATCAACACCCTCTCAAGAGTGAGGCTTCAGTAAGTAATTTGGTTTGGGCTAATTTAAAATCAATCCTCAGGGCTTGTTGCTTGGTGAGCCCAGGAGTCTCACTCTTGAAAAGAGTCCAAAAGATAGACTCATAGGACACTAGTCAGCCATCTTCTTGCCCATCATGGGGTAGGACTACAATCCATCCCAGACTGTTTGGAGGTCCTCCCTGCTTGCTGTCCCTTCTTAATTCTCCCTGCTTTGCTTGGCACACTGAAATCCTTACACTGAAATCCTTGAGATTCAAAGGTAACCTCCATTTCCAGGAGACTTTGTGCGGCTGGTGAACAAGGCCTAACATGATCCCAACTCCACCTCATCTGGTCAAAACAAGGATGACTCAAGGGGAGAACCTATAGTGGTGGCCTGAAAGTGCCATGGGTTTCATCCCACTCCTTCCACTGCCTCGGACAGACTCTGGCAGTGCAGACTGACTGCATTTCCCCACACACTTCAGCTCACTTCTAGCATAGATTTCGTTCCAGCAGAGAGCCTTCCCAGCATCTCTCCAGCACATAGGGAAAACCCTCACAAAAAGGGTATTTTTAGGAGCTGTTTCCTCCTATCAATCTGAAGAGCAAGTGGCATTTCCCTATCATTAGCCCAACAAAAATAGAATGCACAAGGCACCACAGCGTCAGACCTCTCACTTCCATGAAGAACTCAGAGGCCTGGGCTCTTCCACACTCTGGCTCACACCGCAAAAATGAAACCAAGCAGTTGCCAACAGCACCACAAAAGCATGTGGATGCCCATGTGAACTTGTAGAGATCTAAGTTCAAAGCAACACTAAAGCAAAAATCAAACTGACTCCTTCCTCTCCTCATTGTGTGGTCACTCCAATGTGCTGAGAAGGAAGATTCAGGTCATTAAATCACCAGAAAATGTTTTGCTGCATTACTTTTCAGTAGTGCAATGAGTCTCATTGGCCCAGCGCAGGCAGAGAAGAGTGAGATGGCAGCAGCCAGCCAGCAGCAGGAAAGGATGCGGGGAGAGAAGGGCCTCCAAAACGAAACTCAATGGAAAATACCATTTTTATATGAAACAGCCTCTGCTGACAAATAGTTCTTTGTCCCAACACAAAAAGCATGCTTCAGGCATGAGTCGCTAAGACAGAATTTCCCACATGCAATTCCCGGCTCAAAATTTGCTGCAGAAGCCAGTACTGCCTCCACGTGCCCTACCTGCTCTGGGATTAAGACAAAACATTTCCAGCCGTGTCCTTACAAAAATAAGTTCTCCATTTCATGAATTGATCTACTCCACTTTTGCTAAGACAAACTCAAAACCTCCCAGTGAGAAGGGCTGCACTGCTGGGACTCAGGCAGAACCACTCCTCTCCTCGAAGCCTCACCTGTGTTAAGTGAGGCTATGATAAAACATGATGTAGCTTTGATCAGGCCACACTAATTGACACCTTAAATTCCAGCATGTAAATTAAGTTTTAAAAACTGTGCCTCCCAAAAAAAAGAAATCTTAAGTGTGGGGGAAAAATAGCCCTAAATTTTCCTTAGTTTTCTTTCATGCAATACTGATGATATTCCAGAAGATGAATTGATAGAATAGAATAAATTGTATTTTAACTCTAGGATCAACTCGCTTAATACTGTTAGGATCCTCCATCCAAGTTTATCCCAAGAAAACTAGATTCAGGTTTATCACACATTAATTACCTATATTTAAAAAACCCCAAATCTCACCTCTTCCTTAAAAACAGTGATTTAAAAGAAAAAATTGATAAAGAAGTCATAATGGATGAACACACATATGCATTCACCCTGCTCCTTACTAACCACAGCCCCTAACAGGAGATAATGGAAGCTGCTTTCAAATGAAATGTCTAAATGGGCCTAGAGCTTGTTTTCTCCAAACTCAGCCAGGCATTACTGCTGCCACAGCCACTTTCAATCAAGCTTTTACTGCAAAGGAAAACAAAGGAAGAAGTTAAATCCATGGGAGATTTCCAATGAATACTTAAAAATCTTTTCATGGGACAGAGTGAGGGAACTCTGTACCAGCAATGACCTCAGAAATCTTGTGAGTTCACTCCATTGCAGGCTGTTCCCTCTCTCCCCTAGATTTTAATTAGCTAATTCAAGGCCTTGTATGGAGGAGGAAAGAGTAGTGCTTAAGCAGCAGAAAGTTCAGCTGAATTTGCTGTGTGCTTGGAATTTAATAGACAAATACCAAAATCCTTTCGGGGACTGTCATTTCCCACAGTAAAAGGTGGACATATGGCCACTTGGAGCCTTTCGAAGGACCAGGGACACAGACAGTGTCTTTTTATACCAAGAATACGCTGAGATTCGTGTGCCATCCTACGCCTTCCGTGGGGAGAGGTGCTGCCACGCTGTCCCCACACAAACCCGTGACTGTGCAGACACACAACACGCACCCGAGGCCTTCTCCCTGTGTGCGTTTCTCCCCCCATGAGCTCTTTTCACCCGCCTGAGGAACAAAGCCAGCGGCTGAAAGATCCAGCAAAAGTGCCTTGTTACGCAGAAGAAAGAGATACTTTAACTCAGCTGTCAATAAGTTTTGCCCATTTACATGTGTGCGGAACACTTTGAATAAATTACGTTTCCAGGATTTAGCTCCACGACACTGGCCTAACAAAAGGGGACTTACAGCTCCAGGAGAGAGGAGGGGGACGAGGGGGAAACACATTCTGCACAAGACAAAATCCCTTCCAGAACCATGAGGGCAAACTGGGTTGGCGTTTTCCTTTGACGAGCATGGCTTTTACATCACTTGCAGTCTATTTTCAGACACATTTTCTGCATTTGCATCAAGCACAGAGAGTCACTTCCACATATGGTCTCTGTGGGGGTGAGGACGGGACTGTTTTGCTTTTTTAATTACAGACACAGCAAAAGTAAAAACAATGGGGGAACCATGGGGTGCTGCTGATGTCAGATGGAGCTGTGCCCCTCGGGGGACCAATTTTACCTGGAGAGTGAAATCTGCTGTTCCAGCTTTTTGCAGAACCAGCAGCCAACAGAAGCACTTACAAGACACTGGCTGGGGTTTGTGTCTTATTTTAAATATGCACAAGTGTCCCGAGGTGACTACTCTCAAGAAAATTTACCTGTGGGGAGTGAAAGAGAGGAGGATGCGGTCTGTTACATCACATGGGGCAGGAAAAGCAGCTTTCTCATGGACCAGTCCTCCTACCCCAGGGGAATCACTTCTGCATTCTCCTGAGCTAGACAGCCTAAAGAGGAAAAATTCACTGGGGTAAAGTCAGTGGGATTGTTACGAAAAAAATTGGGAAACGAAGTTTCTTGCTTATTGAGAGAAGACTACCAGATATAAGAGTCTCACCTCTATCCTCTACTTGCCTGCAGAGAAATAATCATACAGAGAGATGCTAGAATGGATTTAATCAAACACACATTTGTACCCCCATAAGAGACTCCACAGATGAAGCTCCCAGCTCTGTGCCAGGCAGGACAGACCAGCCACTCTAATGGCACACGCTGATCCTCGCATCCTTCAAATTGTAATGCCATGAAATAAAGCCTGGCTGCCTTCCAGGGTTGCACTGGTCACTGACTTTAATAAAAACAAGTGAAGTAAAATAGATCCATGAGGCTGAAGGCTCAGGCAGGTTCTCCACAAAAACAGCAACTGAAAATATCCCCAGCTGACTGTGCTTCGATGGCAGCAGCTGGGGATGGGCAGCCAGAAAGAGCCAAAGACTACCCAAAACCTCCCTCCTCAAAGGCAGCAAACATGAATTCCTGACCTCCCTGATATGAAAACCAAATACACTGAAAGCAAGAGAAAAGGAAATCACCGACATCACAGCTTCGTGTTTAACACCAATGGGAACAGGCAGAACCTTTCTTCACTGCTTCAAACAAACCAGTGACTCATTCCCTTTGCAGCAGCAACCCTCACAGTCACTGCCAGCCAAAGAAACAACGTGGAAAAAAGAAAAATCCATGTCAATTAGGTGAGTTCTCTGCCTCCAGAACCAACCAGCAAATGGTGCTTGACAAATGACACAGTGAAACTTTTGAAAAATTTCTCACTGTCCAAAACACTCTCTCTGCAACTACCACCTGGAGCGAGTAAAAACCACTGCCAGAAGCGTGCCAATTTCCATGCTCTTAATCTTATCTGTGGAAGAGGATCCAGGGCATCAACTTCACTGATGTTTCCAGGAAGAGGAGCCCTAATCAAGCTTTTCTGCCCATGAATAACAGACAAGGAATGTCTCCGCTTGGCCAGCAGTAGCCTGTGAAAAATTAAAAAAACATTGTAAAATCGGCTTTGGTAGCAGGGAGAGCTGAGGGGTGATTGCTGTCTTATCTGCACCAGTACAGATGCTGGAAGGGCAAGGCTGACCCACAGACAGCTGTCGCTCTGAGACAGCCTAACCAAATCCACAACGGAATGGGTCTACAATGCTGGATGGCCATCACCCAAAATGTTGTTCTCTGCTAACAGATTTTTTTTTCTTTTAATTAACAGAGTTGTAACAGTCACTGATTTTCTTAAAGCTTCAGCTGCTGTGCAATGCAGAAGTTACAGTCAAAAAACACCCATGTTTTTCACTGAACATGCACCAGAAATAGTCAATGAATCAAGTATGAACCTGAGACTAACCAGACCCAGACTGAGGACTGGCCCTTTAGCTCTGGAAGTCACCAAATGGGCCAGGTTGACTTTTTACTAGAGAATACCCCTGAAAAAGAAATACAAATGTTAACAAGGCCTTTTTCATGCCAGCTGGGTCTGCTCCTTCCCAACCGAACCCCACAACCCAGCATGGTTAGCAGGGAGTACTGCATCTGCCAGGAATAATTGCTAATGTTGGAGTGCTTGCTCCTAAGCAAGTAAACGCACTTCCAAGTGCCTATGTGCATGCAGGTTTAGCCATGGCACTTTCTTAGAGGTCTGACAACACGCAGCAAAGGGTCAACAGTTCTCTCTGGAAGGCTGTGTTGATATCTGCTGCAAGATAACGCACCCTGAAGTCAAAGGAACTTACTTATTTTCTAGGCTCGTTATCAGTTGTTATTGTAAGTAAAGCAGTACTATGTCAAATGCCCCTTCGTTCTGACCTTCCCATGGGCAGGACCCACTAAGATCTCTCGGAATGTGAAATAATCATTAATACGCTCTCTGGCAGAGCTAATAAATCATACAGCTTCACGTCTTTTAACAAAGCCATAAAACTCTACCAAAGACACACCAATAAACTACACACTCGAGAACCATTCCACCCCCAGCCTCTTCCCTCACATTCCAAAAATGCAGAAAAGCAGCAGTGACGTTGGCTCCATCCTCTAATCCTCAAATCCCTCAATTACACTGAGGCAGCTGAAGATAACACAGATTTAAAGACCTAAAAGGAAGCTTCTTTCAGAGGTAGAAGAAAGGTGTTATATCAACAATCCTGGGTAATGGACTCATTTACCAAGACACTTCTCCCCTGTGCAGACAGGCAGGCAACACAATGTCTACAGACATTATGCCTCCCATTCAAGTGAGAGGGGTTTGGTGGTACCTGACCCTTCTGCAATGAGCTGAATTTCATGCCATAAGGATAAGTTTTGCCTGTGTAAGGAAATGGGCTGGCTCACATATTAATCCTTCTAACTTTCACTGAAGCCTGAGGGTAAATTCACATATATTGGCTTTAAATTAGCCTTTCCTTTTCCACTTCGAAGAAGCCATTTCTGATTTACACCAGAACGTGCTCAAAACCAGATCCCATCAGGCCTCCTTCACCTCTAACCTGAGACACACAGAACAGAGGCACCTGAGGGGGTCCCTCATCTCTCTTTACAGGAGGAAAAGGTGCTTTTAGGGCATGATGCATCTCAATCCCACAGAGGTAAAGAGTGGGATAAATAAATCCTGCTCTGCAGCATAACAGGGGCTGGACGAGCTTCTCTCCCTCCCACTGTCGAATGGACCACTGGGGCTCTGCACAGAGCACTTTTTGTTGATGGCTTTTTCCAGCTGCTGCCATGACTGGCTGCTCCCTTTCGAGACAGTGGGACTCCAGGCCATGGTGTCCACCTTTTCCAGTTCACATGAAGCAGGAGCTGCTCTATCAGCCCTGTATCAGGCCATGGTGAAGGCCACCAAGTCCTCTGCGTGCGTCACCAGCCTTGTCAGCAAGGGCAGGATTTGCAGCACTAACTCAGAGAGGAAAGTTTTACTTCCAGCTCCTGATCCACCACCCAAAACTCCTCCTCCTGGATCCAGCTACAATCCCTCTGCTAGGACTCTAAAAAAAAAAGTTGTTTTCAGGGTCACTGTGAAATGATGTTGTTTTCAGCAAGCAGAACTGCCTGAACCTAATTTACTGTACATCCTGTCTGTGCTTCACAATGAAAACACCACACAAGGTTGCAGGTCAGACCTCTGAGCCCCTCCTGCTTGTGATGCTAATTCCTGCATGGTGATGAGAAAGCCCCAAGAGCTATTAATCCTTCCCACTCTCGAGTATAAATTGATCACCAGGAGGAAGGAAAACCACCTCTTCCCTTAAATACTTGTAATATTACATACATAAGAGCAAGGAGCCTGTGTGTGAAGCTTCCAGACACAGGTACTTTGCTGACAGTGACCAAAACGTATCATAGGAACGTCCTTGGATATTTAACTGTGATGTGTCCTCAGGCACACCTGGCAGGGAGGAGTTGGGGGCTTTGGGTAAAGAGTGGTTGAGGATTTTAAATAGCTATGGAGTGAAATAGAACCTGTCCAGCTCTAAAAACTCAGCGGGGGGAAAAAAGCTCAGTGGGGACTTGCCTGTGACTGACCTGTAGGCTTTAATTACTGGCACTGCATGCAGATATGTATGAGCAGTGACTATGGCAGCATCACCAGTAGCTATCCCAGGAACTTAAATATGGCCAGGACTCAGCTCTTGGGCTCATGTACATTGAGGTGTCAAACTCTCATTTACAGTCTGCAGATGAGAGATGGTCAATACTGGCTCAATGCCCTACTTACCAACATCCCCATCAGCTCTGAGGGCAGCCCAGACACCGACACATATATGATTTCATCCATGAGCTGAACATTTCTCATGGTGTCTTGGCTTCAGGCTGCAGGACAGCACTCTCATGCCTGGCGGGGTGAGCCCCATGGAGAGGACAAAGGGGTCTCCTGGAGCCCCTTCCCCACTTGCACCCACCTCCTCACACTCCTCAGTGGTGTGGAGGTTCCCTGCCCACCCACAGACTCAATGCATCAGCATAGCTGGATTGGAAAATATTCTACAGACCTGCACATGCAACAGGATTATTTCTGCCTGAGCAGGAGCACAGGGAAGGAGCCAAGCCCACGGGTTCCTCTGGACTGTCCTGATGCTCCTTGCAGGCAGAAGGCAGCATGAGAGGGGAGGCAGTGGGGGGAGCCCCGCGGGCAGGCAGGAGTTTTCAGAAACACTTTTTCATTCTCACTAAATCCTCTATCCAAACCTTTCCCTTTTGCTAAAAGTCTTTGCAAACACTAGCAAAACCTCTCCCGTTAATCTTGCTCCATCTCGCTAAAACAACACAGACTGTCTGTCTCCAGGGAAGGCTGTCACAGGATATGGGGGAGGAATCTATCATTTGTAATGTACGGAAATATAACTTACATATATCAAAGGCATTTGCTGCAAAAAAAACAAATACGCAGCAGAGATTGGGAGGCCAAACCCTCATTGCCTTCAAGCTACTGTGCTTAGCAATCGTGTGAGCAACAGCCTGAGCAAACCCAATTAATTTGATTTGTAGATTGCACAGATTAGCAATTGTGTTCCAGTGGTAAATCCCACAAGGAGCCCCTCTTGCTTACGTTTCTGTACAGCTCCTCATTTGTTACCCTAATATATAAAGGCACCTATCTAAATCCCTTCCATTTATTTACTGCCAGGTATGAAGCCCTGGCTTCCAACAGTACCTTCCAACCAGGATCTGTGGAGATCTCTGCACATTTTAGTTCTGAATACTCTCCAGTATCTGTGTCAGGAATATAAGCAAAACCCTTGACCCTGAGGCACTGAGTGGCTCAATTGAGCTGTTTACAGACAGTCTGGAAAACAACTGAACTGTCTGTAGGACACTATTTCTGATGGGCTTCACCATAGCCTCCAGCCATGCCAGGGCCTCTACACCCTCCAACACCTCTGGCTTGATCGAAATTTAACATTCAAAGGGTTCAGATTCAAATGTGAGACCCTTTGCATGGTAACAACACTAAAGAGGGCCATCCAAGCAAAAGGAAACACCACTCTGAAACTGAAAAATGTTGCATGACCTACTGTCAGAGTGAAAATTCTGAAAAAGCAGTTATCTCTCAAGTAAAAATGCCTGATCAAGAAGTATATAGTCAAAGTTGCACAAGATTCTACTAATGTTTGTTTAAAACCAGAGACGTCCCTTTAAAATGAGGTCTGTGAAGCTGGGGAAAAAAGAAACAACAAAACAAACAAACCAGTGACGACAGAGGGGTAGGGAAGGCTTTTTCCTAGTTTTTTAGTACTCTGTCTACTAAAGAAACATGTTCTGCTGGTTAAAATAAGAAAAGCAAGATTCTACTGATATTGACTGGATCTCAATATTTCTAAAAACACGAGCACTTCATAAATACACTGAAATATTCTGTCATCGCCAGACAGAACATGCCAGTTTTCTATAAATATAGACATCTGGCAGTGGTTTCTTCTACTGCTATACATTTCTGGTGTGAAGAATGCTATTTTGTAAGCAAATGCACGTTGGAAATTAATTTCATATGCGACAGGTTACATTAAAGAGCAAGAAAGATTTGCTGGGCAGAAGCGCGTAACAAAAACAGTGTTCCCACACCGCTCCTGACCCGCTCTGCGAGGTTGCCTGCATGATACTGTAGGCATAAAATATGTTCCTCCAAGCAGTGCTGTGAAGCTTAATTAAAGCATGTCCACAAATTGCACTGAAATTTGAAAAGGGGACTTAGTTTGGCGTTGTAATTCCAGCCATGGCGAAACACCACTGACAAAACAATGAATATTAAATATCAGTGAGTAACAGCCCGCTTGGTGAAAACCGCTTGAGGGGTGCCACAACCAACAGCCAGGTATACAAAATCCAGTGTTATAGGGCTATGCCATGAGTTTTAGTCTTTAGTCTTTCCTTTTTTCCCTTTGATAGGATTTCCAGTCATATCTATGTCCTAATCTGACTGACGGTACAACCATCCACAGAGGTGCATCAGACAGAGGGAACCTGTTCGGAAGAAATTCTTTCCTGTGAGGGTAGTAAAGGACTGGAACAGGTTGCCCCATCTCTGGAAGTGGTCAGGGTCAAGTTGAGGGAGCAACCCAGTGAAAGGTGCCCCTGCCCATGGCAGGGGGTTGGAACAAGATGATTTTTTAAAGAGTCTTCCAACCCAAACCAGTCTAGGATTCTATGATTCTACAAAACTGGGGACACACGGAGACATTACAAAGAGGTGAGCATGGGAGGAACAGCTTGCTTCACTAAGGGCTCACCTGGGCTAAAAATGGACCCTAATCTCTCACTCTAAGGGTGACAGAAGATGTCTCTGTGTAAGGGCATGGGCTATGTTTTCTATCCACATCTGCTTTGCTCACGAAACTCCCTATTACAAAGTCATTAGCATCAGCAGATAGATCAATTTCTGACTGGAAAATTTTCCCTTCTGGTTAACATAAGCCAAATATAAACACTCCCTCAGAGGTTAACAAAAGCCAGCAGCCCAAACAGGGACAACTCTGCAAGAAAAGGGGAGTGGGAGTCAGAGGGAAGTTGAAAAGACAATTAATCACAGGTTTTCATACACCTCAACACATTCCTGCCAGTGATCAGGCATTTAGAGTGGCTCTGTATTGCTCCTCACCCCCTTTAAACCCTGTTTGGGGGGAATATTTTCCAAGTCGAGACATCAAATCAACAGATCCCAGAGCCACCCTCGGCATCCAACCCCCACTGTCCACCTTCCCTACTCCCTTCAGTAAACTCCACTAATCCCCCAGCTCCATCAGACCTTTTTTTTTCCTTCCAAACCAACCTAAACGCATTTTGATACCAAAGACAAAGAGAAAAACAGGGGGGGGACCCACTAAACCCGAAGTCTCCAAACAGCTCTCAGCATCTGTCAAATGCTTGCTAAAAAATCCAAAAAAGACAAATCCAAGAAGCCTGATACCTTGTGTTATCTTTGCAGGCTGGCTGCTGCCTTATCAGCTCCGACAGAACCCGGTATTCAAGAAAAATTCAGTAGTCTTTGGGTGGAAGTCAGTTCCTAAAAAAACATACAGCCGAATTGCTGGAAGTTGGTACAAGAGGAGAAGGTGAGTGGGTAAGAGACGGCCTGAAAGCCCCCACTATGGTCTCGCTGTTCCCTCTCAGGAAATACGCTGCCATGTAAGATTTTTAATTATTTGTTCATAATTCACTCCTCACGCTTCACACCCACTACACAGGCCAAGAGCTACAAGGGTGAACAATGGCTCGAAATGCTGCTTGCTCACACTAGGAATGAGAATGGAATGGAATTAGGATAGAATCCAGGCAAAGCCACCAGCTCTTCGTACCAGGTTTTCAAGCTCATCAGAAATGGATGAAGATCTTCTGATTGTGATTGATGCTGGTCTAAAGTGCCACTGTCCTGATGGGGAGGATAAAAATGTTTTGTCCTCATCTTCACTTATAAAAAAGATGCTCTTTCTGGATAAAGTTTCCATGGAAGAATTAACATGTTAAGGAGCACTTTTTTCACGAAAAGCAGAAGTTCTATTTGCTCTCACACATACCTCACCGTGCATTTCGGCAGTCACCTCACACAGGAGTTGGACTTTTCCTTTGCAAAGGCAAAGGTCCTGCTCTTGAAAAAGTTATAGAAGAGTTATAAAACACCTCTGCTTGACATTAACTGATGGGCAGAACGAGTTAGCAAGAGAAGAGCTGTCTGAAGGCCAAGGGCTGCTTTTCAGAGTCTCATTTGTAATGTGACAGAGGGAACAGCTGGGGGAAGGCCAGCAGCCTCTTGTCAACCCCAGAGAGAAGGACAGACAGACAGACATCCCCTGGGGAGCTGCCCTGGCATTATAAACCCCTCTGATAGAGGGTGAGTGGCTTTCTACCTCTGACCTGACCCTTTCTCCCCCTCAGAGTCCTCACAAATCTCCCTCAGCAGCTAGCAAAACCTGAAGTGACACAGCTGGGCTCTCAAAATGACCCTTTTTTTGTATTTTATTTTCAAGTTTTGCCCAAGATAACACTGCAGGGGAGACAGAGGAACAAAGCAAAGGGAACTGCAAGTGTGGAAGGTCCTCAGCAAGTATTTAAACACAACCAGTCTCCATGTGCTTGAAGTATGTGCCCAAACACTTGGAAAAACGGTGTCTGAGAACAGAGACTTCTGTAGTTGCAAAAGTGCATTGAAATCCTTGGGTTTGGACCTCCCCTTGTGTGCCTCCAGTGTTGTGCTACATGGGTTTCAGTGGATCCAAACTGGGATGAATTCAAATAGATGTGTCATACATTATTTTCTGTGTTTTATTTGACTTTAATTACTTCTTAACAGTACTGCTGTTTGAAAAATCTTTCTCAGTTGAGGGTGTTGGTTCTGCCTAGGGTGCTTGGCTGTTTTCCACTGAAATGCCCTTTCAACAACCACCAGAAGCCTTTGCAAGGAAAATGAAATCTTTTGGAAGATCTCTTTTTCTGCAACTGTGTGAAAATTTGCCTCTCTCAACTCTCTTTTCTTCTCCCAGATTTTACATTGGTTGTTCTTTCCACCTCTCTAGAAGGTAGAAACCCACGGTGGGTTTCCAGCAGAATGTGGAGCAACAGTTGGGAACAGTCAGACCTTGTTGGTAGCATAGATGAAGACACTTTGATGATGATAATAATAGTAATAATGCTTGAATAATCTGTGTAAACTTTGTTTTTTTCATTCCAGGACTTTTGATGGTTGTTTCCATAAAAAATAAGCAGGGTGTAATGCCATCTCTCCCTAAAGTCAATGATGCCTTGTACCCAGCAGAGAGGGGACAGCTGGACTTGCAATTCATGCACATGAACCACAGTGGGTGTTGGGTGCAAGGCTCCAGCCTGTGCATGAACAAATGTTAGCAGCAGCTTCACCCTGAGCACTGACACAAGGTTTGGGGACCAAATTATTGGCCTGGTGGGTCTGTACTGTAGCAGCAGCAAGAAATCCTTATCAGGGCAACATCTGCTTTGTACAGGGGGCAGCCAGCAAAGATGGGATCTCACCTTTCTGAGGGGTACACAGTAAATAAAACTCAGCTGACCAATGGGTCTGGTTTTGGAGGGGCCCTTTGTCAAAGTAAAAGGAAGTCTCTATACAAAGAGCTGTTGCATTTAACACTGTAGCTGTCTGTTGTTCGTTCTGACTTTGACAGCCCTTACCACAACGACAGGGCTTTGGTACAATGAGGACTTCCAGGCACTAACCCCAATCTCAAAAAAAAAAAAAAATCACAGCAGCTATAATAACAACTTTGCCTTATGCTGTGTTCATCATACCAACCAAAACCACTGCCCATTTGCTGACCTGCTCTCCAAGAGCAATATTAAATATTTCAGACATTGCAGTCTTCCTCAAGCTCTACCTTAATCTCTTATCTTGTAAATACCCTCCAACACATGCCACAGACAGAAGGCCCTGACTCAGTTTTAACACTGGGTTAATTACAGCAAAAACCTGTTCAATTACTTTGGAGCATTTTTCATCTCCCTCAGACAAGTTATTGGGTTTGCAGTTTGGGGTGACTTTGCACTTTATAGTGTCTGCCTTACCCTTGCAGAGGTAAAAGGGAAAGATCCTGTAAGCATGCAAAAAGATCCAAATCTAAATGGCATTAAAATTCATTCAGGCTTATTCCTCTCTGATGTTATTTCAATTAGTGTCTGATAACTAAGCTGTTCCCTTTTTTTCTTTCAAACACTTGTCTCAGTGAAAGTTTGATGCTGTTTTTCCTTCTGGAGAAAGAAATCCCAGAGATGTGTTTTCAACCTCCCAGCTCAGTGTTTCCCAGATATTTTGAATCAGGGACTGCTGCCAAGATTCACATTTTCCCCAGATCACCGCACACCCTCACACTCTCAGCTGAAAGCCGTCACAGATGCAGGGATGGACCCTGGAGTGGTTCTTACTGCCCTGTTCCTGTTGTCCTTCTCACAGTCCATGAGCCAGAATGGGAACCTACACTTGTCCCTCTTGCATTGCCCAGGAGGGACCCATTGTCCAGGTATGAGAAGGTTTGGCAGATTTTAAAGCATATTTAAGGGGAAAAAAAATCTTTTCCTTTCAACAGGTAGAGTTATTGAGTACCAGGTTCTGATTTTCACACCTGTACCGGAGTTTAGTCTTCCAAGGCAGAGTAACCCCAGCAGCCTTCATATGGATACTGATACATGCACCAGGACCTTTCCCTCTCTACAAAAGACTGGATCAAGAGGCAAAAGCCACAGCTTCTCCAGGGTGCTGGGTCATGTTTCAGAAGGTTAGACATGTGTCAATCATTTCTGGACAGAACTCATGCACCACGTCTCACTGGCCAAAATAAACAGCCCCTTCCAGAAAACCCCTAAAAGTGCTGTTGACGCAGCCCTGCAGTGTTACCTGTTTAGCCTGCTGGCTCTGTTACTCTGCCTGGAAAAATATTTTCACCCACAGGGAGTATTTTGCCCAAGTTGTTTTCTCTGCCTTATTTCTGCAATCTGCTGAAGCGGTGTCAGTAGTCAGAAGTTCTGTAAAGACAAAGCCGAGCTTGAGGAGAAACTTCTGTGTGACATACCACATTCACCTTGGCTCCAGGGTGGACACACTCTGTGCCTGGACGAGAGGGAGCACCTGGTCACCAGTAGCACTGGTTGCAGCCACCTTTGCTGCCCACTGTGCTTCTCATGGACCACCTCCTTCCTTGCAGCAGGCAATGCCATAGGCGAGCCAGCAAATGCTGACAGAATTAACTTGCCGTTTTCCATCTCCCCAAAACAATCCTTCTGCCTCAGAAGCCAAAAGCAGAGACAGAGGAAGGAAGATGTCACCCATTTCCCTACAAAAGACTCCAAATTTCAAGGGATCATTGAGACAAACCCAAAATTGTCACGATGCAGAGTGTGAAAGATGCAATTTCCCAGTACAAAAGGTCCAGCGATCCACTACCCCAGACTGAGCTGAACCAAGAGCCAAATGTCATTTTTCAGTCTTCACATTCACTGCCCCCAGGCTGTTACATTTTGCCCTGTGGACCTTGATGCATTTGAGATTCCTAAAGAGTCATTTTATAAATGTTCCCATAAATATCCAGTCCTTCAAAGTACTGAGCCTTCCTGCCATAAGTGGGAATGGAAGAAAGGACTTGCTGCCTGTGGAGACACTCTAATATTCCACAAGCTCAGCCCATGCTCCTCTAAGAATTTAAACCATCACATTTTTTTCCAGGTTGGCTTCCTGCCTGAGTTTCCTCCCCAAAACACCCACAGCAAGGTCAGAGAAGCTCTCCCCCTGGCACAAGGGAGTTACCAGGCTGGGAGCAAAGGAGGACAAGGACGGGCCAGTGATGGGGTCACGTTCAGTCATCTTCAGCTGCCATGAAATCACACCTGAGAAGGATTTACTGGCAGGATCTGAGCAGCTGCAGTCAGGCAAAGGAAGGGGGGTCCTATTTGTGCATCTAAAGACCCAACTTAGCAGGACAGAAACCAAGTACTTGACCTTTCTCAACATCATGTGAAGCAAATGCTCCATATGACACAGCTCCAGCATTATCTACCAGGCACAGGTGCATGACTGCAATTAGAAATGACCGGCATTTCACACATAACAGCACCTTTCAACCCGACTCAGCCCATCCAAAACCACTCTGAGACTCAATTACCATTTTCTTCCCACCCAGCCTCCCCACCTCCCTTGCCAGCTTGAGCAGCACCAAATAATTCCCCATGAAGTTTCACAGCTGTTATTTGAAAATTGAATTGGAAGTCACAACACCTCCCTGCACGCTGGTAGATCTTACACTTGGCATTTGGTTTATCCCGACACCATTCCTCACCCCCACCCCTAAACCAACTTCCGTGGAGAACAATGCTGCCGGTCTGTGTCCACAACAGATTTATTCCCCCCTTTCCAGCAGCTCACAACGCCCGCACCTTCAAGGGGCAGTAGCTGCTTGAAGCAAAGGGTTCCTTCTGGTTTCTGGAAAGAAAAGGCTGCCCTCTATAATCAGGGTATTGTTCTCCCTAAATGGAGCCAGACTCTGTAAACACGCTCCTCTGCACAGCGCTGGGAGGGCGAATGCCAGCGTGTGTACACATACATGCAGGGAATGTGTCTTGTTCTAAACAACAGTAAATTATGTCAATTCATTTCCTCTGCCTAAACAGTGCTAATAAGCTTCGGGAAAGGAGGAGGAAAAAGTAAACAAGAGTCCATTACAAAAAGGTGAGGGGGAGAGGTAACCAAAGAACTCCACCAAATGTCTCCTCTGGGGAAGGACATTCATGTTACAGCTCAGATGGGCTCCACACAGCCCTCCCTCCGTCCTGCTGGAGGTGGAAATGGAACAGCAACAATTTCTTTCTTTTCTTTCATAAGGCTTCATCCTGTTTTCACGAGCTCAATCTTGAGAAATGGGAAATAAGCCCCCACCAGCGCCCTGATCCACAGCGACTGCATCCCTGGGGGCTTTGCACTGCATGTGATGTGAGTGCTCCTGTGACCAAAGCCAGTACGAATAGTCAGAGTCTATTTGTAATTTTCTAACAGGAAAATAATTTCACTAAGCAAACTGCCATGCTTTGACTCAAAACCCTGATTAGCACAGTTTGAAAACAGGGCAGCATACTGTTCTGGGAATTAACTTGCTTGACCCCTAGTCTATAATGGCACTCAAATAATCTGTGAGTCAGACCAAGCTGAAAAACTCTTGGAAGACCACACTGAAAGAATTTACTGGATTTATTGGATTTTCTAGGATAAAAGAAAAATAAGCCTGGAACTCCACTTAGTCTGTGGCCTTCAGAAAGACAAGCTTTTTCTCCTGACAATATCTAGAAGAGGAACACTGCCTACGCTGAGCAGCCCCTTTTGTGTCTCATTTTATTTTATTCTAATGCACTGGAAACTCTCAATAAATAGTCACAATTATTATAAATATGCAGGTCTATTGCTGTGATTACTTTTGAACAGCACCTTGCAGTACCTTTCTTCTTTGGTACTGATGGTAAAGTAAGGGACAGATTCCCAACCCCATGAATCTACAGTCCTCCTCCCAACAGAAGTACTCAAGGGCAGGAGAGCCCTGAATTTAACTTCAATTTAAATATCCAGAGGCAACTTTACCAATCACATACAAGTATTAGTCTGGTGTTTCCAATGAATTTCCGAGGATGGGAATAAACCTGTGTACATCACCATCACAAAATACTGCTTGAAATCCTCCAAATCCTCAGGTCTACTCCTGTTTGAGCAAGCAGGAAATCAGGAAAAGCATTCTGCCTTAGGAATACAAGCAGGACTTTGCTCTGGTCTAGATAAAACACTAACCCATCCCTACCTCATGGTTTCTGCAGCTCCTGAGCAAAATGCTCTCACCAGCCTCTACTACTTCTTTGTGCCTCTTTGTAGCCCAGAAACAATAGCTGTGTGCTCAGAGCAGTGGCAAACACCTTCAGAGAACAAATCCAGCAATTAGCAATCAACTGTCCAAAGACAGCTCCCTGCACATGCAAATATCTCCCTACCAAGTTTATGATTCCTTGTCAATCAAGCAAGGAAAAATAAATACCTGTTTACTGTCCTGGCCATGATTAAGTTGAAAGCTTCACCCTCATTAGCCCTTAATGAAATTAGCCCCAGCAATACTGCATTTCTGATTGGTTGGGAATAGCAGGAGGAGGAAAGATACTCATCAGCTCTGATCTGTTATTCTAGTTTTATATTAACTATTGCAGATCATGATGAACCCTCCCATGGCGTGGTGCCACCCTGCACAAAACTGAAACTCAGCCTGGTCTTACGAGGCTCCAGTTTCTGCTCCCTGGTAGCATTATATATTTAAATCCTACTCACACCTACTCAGCCACAACTCACTGAACCTAAAGGAACTATCACTTTTGTAATCTAACCTTGAACATTAAAATATGAAATGACTTATCAGAGCATGGAGCCTGATCTCCATACGCTGGAGGAGCTGTCAACTCCTCCCTAGTTTTTCCATTTCAAACTGCCCAAGAACACATTAAACGCTTCTCAATATTACTTGTCTGGATAAAGAGACACTGATATTGCCACCAAAATGTTGTGGCAGTCTGCAGAAGAACAGGAGCACCCAGAAGGTGAGCAAGGTGGCTCACAGCACCCTCACTCTGAAGGGTATCCACACCCTGCAGGAGTTACAGTCACCAGTTTAACACTGACTGGTCAATGACAAACAAGCATCCTTCCTTCCACAGAGAGTCTGGAGTATCCCTGGGGAGATATTCCACCGTGTTCAGAGGTTCATCCTGTTACTCATTAACCCCTCCATCCTTGACACGTAGTTCATACACCTGTAGCTCATCTGGCACTTGCCATTGCTTAACCAGCAGTTACAGATCTGTTACAGATCTGTGTTAACAGATCGGAGAACAACCACCGAGAAAAATAACTTCCTCTGTTACTCCAACTCACACAAATCTATTAGAGAGGAGGGAGAAGGGAAAGAAACCTGTTCACAGGGCTCCAACATCTGCAGCAGCCTAACTCCAGTACTTTGGCTTGTGCAGCTTTGGGAGGCTGGTGAGTCTGAACAGCTTTCCCTTTTCCCTCCTTTGTGGTTGATTTGGCCTTGCCCCATTCACGTCTGTCTAGAAAAAAAGGAGATTAAAATCCATACAAAGGAATAGTAAAATAGTAGCTAGCACGATGAAAGCACCCCTTTTACACTACAGGGCTTTTACTCAGAGTCACATACTGGTCAGAAGCCAATCGAGTCTCACACCTGCACATGGGGGCACCTGGGAGGACACAGGAGGAGAGTGAACTACAGCACACACTTGGAAAAGCTGCATCCCAACATAGTCCTCAGAGTCACACACTGCCTGCTCGAGATCCTCTCCCAGGCACCAGCAGGCCTCAAGAGCAGGGGTACACTAACCTGGACTAAATTTTCTCTTGGAGGTTGGCTAACGCATTTCCCCCCACTTCCCCTCCAGCTTTTTCCCTCTCCCAGTATCCTAGGAGATACTAACTGGCAGAACTAACAAGCCCAAAGTTACCACAGAGATGCTGTGACACTCCACACTAGTACTTAACTCTTAAGGTCATCAGTTCAGGGGGCGTGTGGAGCAAAGCCAGCAAGGAGAATATGAATTTTTAAAAATGCCTATTGCACTAATGAAGTCCACATTTCCCTATCTGTCTGCTGTTCCCATGTTTTTTATCTGACAGGCACAAATACTGATGGGTCCTGAAATACCCACCCAAGTCAATGCCACCCAAGTGGCATCTAGGGTATGGCACCTCTTGCATTACTCACTTGACAGGATACCCAAGATTGTGTGAATCTCTCATGAAATAAATTTACCACATATGAGGAGAAATTATTTTGTGTCCCATCGAGCTGGAAACCACTTGTAGAGAAGCTGAGCATAGAGGTGCAGCCATCCTGAGAAATATTAACCTGCTCCAAGGAGCCTCTGTTCCCAATTTACATTTTTCTTCTTTCCTTAGTGAAGCTCAAAATTAAGTTTGAACACTTAATGGAAGAAGTAGCCTGGAGTTATTGGCTGAATTTCTTCGTGAAAATTGGAGTGGTTGGGATGAAATAACAACGTCAGGCTCCTCGCAGCACCGCAGGATGCTGTGTTTCTGCTGTGATAAAAGGGGACACTGAGTAATCAGAGCAACCAACCAAACTCCACACAGCCCAGGTTTATTTGACTAGGAAGGGGAGGAAAAAAAATAAAAATCTGAGATAGGAATGGATTTGGCAACAAACAGCATACATTCACTTATCAAATAACACTCAGGCCAGTCTTCAGCCCCTCCACACCCAGAACACTGCCCACAGGATGGCTCCCTGTCTTTGGGGATAAACCTCTCTGCAGCAACCCAAAGTTTAAGCAGTGAATTTCCAAATTGTTTTCAGCCCCAGCAGCACATGCTCCACCCACCAGCCAGAGCTGGCAGTCAGCAGCAGCAAAATGTGCTTTTCTGGAATTAAAAAAGTGAGTCCAAGCTGTCCAGTCAAGCAGGCGAGTGGCACACTTAGCCCACATCTCTGCTGTCACACATGAGGTGGATATCCCAGATAATTTGGGTAAGTCATCCTTCAGGGATGGATCCAAAGCCTATGGGAGTGAGTAGGAGTCACAGCACCAACTCACAGGCTCTGAATCAGGTCCTAACCTGTTACAACTGGCAGGGGCTGCATCTGCCTATCTCATACAACATCGGGACAGCACGATCAGATCGATCAAGCTTGCTTTTGGAAATATTTTTCTTTTACCATAGTACCACAGTTGCTATGAAAGAGCAGCAGACTGAACAGGCTTGCATCAGACAGAGGTCTTTGCAACCTCTGCATTCACACTGGCTCCGCTCTCAAAAAGTCCCTTATATGACCAAAAATGTTTCATCTTGTCGCAAAACATTAGAACAGGTGAACACAGCTAAATAGGTATGGGGGCGTTATTACTAGAGAAAGCTCAAAGTAAAGGCTGATTACAGAGAACAAGATAAGGAATAGAAATCCAAATTAAATCTTCCGAACAAGATCAAATGCATTTTAGCTTGAGCAGCCCACCAGAAAACACAGGAAGAGGTCAGACGAAAGACAAATTACTTGAAACAAGACAAGATGAGAACGTTAATGAAAGAAAGGTGAGAAAAGAGCATTTCCACCAACTCCTGTAATGCTTGGATATACTTGCACAGATGCTTTTTGGCAGCGTGGTTTTACAAGTCACTGCAGACACAAGTAGGAGCTTCACATCTTAGGAAAATCAGCTACACTGGTTCTAACCTCACTGAATAAATAAAGCTATGACTAAAGGTTGTTTTTTTTAATTCAACCTAGGCACAAGAGGACCTCTGCATTTTTATTTTCCTCTTCCAATGGAAATTTTTATCTCTTCCAGTAATTAATCCAAAAATGCACGGGCAGACTCTACTGCACTTACACTATTCCACAACGAGTGCTCTGCACCCAGACGTACCAGCGTCGCTCATGGTGAGACAGACACTCAAAAAGGAATTATCAGAGAGGATACTGGAAAAGATCAGCTCTATCAACCAATTCATGACAAAGGAAAAACTTCAGCTTTAGTTAGTAAATTAGCACCAATGGTCCCAAATCTTAAAAACGGGGTTTCTACTTGCTAGCAAGTGTCACTTCTTTTTCAATTTCAAATGATATTATTTTCCTTAAGAAGCCACTTTCCTGTAATATCTCAAGCACCACCTCATGGTATATGAAGATTTCTTCTGTGGCTAAGACTCAGGCTTTGGAGCCCAGCCTCTGCTGTGTGCAAGTTCATCCCAGAAAAGACGTATTTTGATTTGCTGCTTGCGTCTTTTAATGAAGGTCAGAGAAATATATGGACTTGGAAAACAGAGTTATAAAAACTTTAGGGAAAATCTAGATATATTTGAGCAATTTGCTGAGTTTTGTAATATTCCTAATTAAAAACAAATAAAATCAACCCTAATTTTCCAGTATGACGCACACTGAATTTTATGTTTAAACTCAGCCACAATTTAAAGTGGCCGACAGTCTCAGAAGAAGGGAGGAACCAGCGTTTAAAAAAATAACCAGGATTTTCTTAGATCGTCATGTTGACTCTAGGTAGAAGTCATGCTGACAGATTTTTCATGAGCAAGTTCCCCAAGAGCAAGATCCAAAAAAATGCCCCAAACTTCACCAGAAGATGTGCTGTGACTTCCATAAAATCTGAATCAGGCTGTTAGATCTGAACATGCTTCTCTTTCACAAGCGAGAAATTACCTAATCGTTATATCTGGTAACAACCACTCAACAAGAATAAAGGCGTAAAACAGGAGCCAATAACCATCTCTTTCACATTACCATTATTTATCTTTTCTGTGCTTACTGAAGGACTCTTATAAACTCCAAAGTACACTCTTATAAACTCCAAAGTTACAGAATGGGAATTCTGTTCATTAGAACGAAAAACTCAACTTCCAAGAAATAAAAAAAACACCTCTAGAATCCTATTCCCTTTTCTTCAATATTAAGAGAAACCAAAATGGCACATAAGATTATTTCTGCATGAAACCATTGAATTTTGAGGCAGCCCAATCAGCAAATTCTCTGTAAAGCAGACACCAAGCAGGTTTGCAAGCCAAGGTCGCACAGAGAAGCGCCAGAACAGAAAGCGATTAATGTCCCGTTCTTCCCCTCCCTACGCAATGCACCGAAAATGAAATCAACATCCAAACTAATTAGTTTCCAGCAGAATATCAGTTTACTTGCTAACAGGAGGGTGGTTACTGCTCTTACCAAAAACTTCTAAACATACCATACAAAATCTTGCTTAAGCCACAGGACCAAGCCAGGCACATCCCAATGTTACCATATACGGTCACCAACGCGAATATAATGGCAACTTGACAGATTTGGAACAAATATTGCGTTGTCTGTCACTGAGATAACACAGGCAGGAAAATATCAGATTGTATTACCTGTGTCCAACCGGAGGTGTGGCGTGGCAGGAGCTACATTGCTGCAGGACATAGTCACTAAAGGTTAGTGACCCAAGATGGCATTAATCCCCGCAGAGGAGGGCCAGCGCAGGACACCGAGGACGTTTACGCCTAGTATGGGGCTGCTTGGAGAGAAGAGGAACGGAATAACAGGAGGGATGACCACTGGACCTGTGCTGTTATCCCAGGTTCAGAGCAGACATTATCCGTCGCCGCTGGGAACCAGGCTGAAGCTGCCGCCCCACGCCTCGGCTGTCAGCTGGAAGGCACAGTCCCTCTTAGAAAACCACGGCATGCACGTTTTGTTCTCCAAGAGTGGGTTTTGAGCACACAGCCGTTCTAGCCTTCAGCCACAAGGGAAAGAAGGGCCTTGGATATCTACCAAAATAGCTCCCAAGGAAGACTTTTTTTGGTATAGGCTCCCTCCAGGAGATCCTTAGCCTGGAGTAAGATTGGCCACTGAGAGTTATTCCAGACTAAGTTTTTCAGAAGGGTTATTCCAGTGCATTTGCAGGCATAGACAACCCCTTAGTAAAAGTCTTTCAGTTTCAGCCCCAAAAGCATTGGTTCCAACACAGCCAGAGCTATCTCACCCCTCATCCCTTCAAACGCAGACAGTTCTACCACCTGGACCTCTAAAATCAGACCTGTTCTCTGCTTTGGCTGGACATTTCAAAGGTATTACCTCTTTTTTAAGAGTTTATCTTGGTTTGCTAAGATACTCCCTTTTTTATAGTGCCTTCTACATCAGTGATGTGATACACTGGTGGGACAGTGCCAGCAGGCACAGATCTGAACCTGGAAAAATGCCCCTTTCTGCTGGGAGGTGGAAAAAAAAAGCCGCCACATAAACCCAATCAGTCATTCCTGCAGGGCCCTTTGCCTTAAAAGGTGTCACTTAAATAAAGATGTAAAAATAATACAACATAACATTTAATGCAAGATTGCAGCTGAGCATTCAACTGTCAGGAAATATCAAAGCTAGAGTGCGTGGGCAACTTAACTCTGCCCCCTTGTGCAGATGCACCACGGCACAGCCCTTCCCCAAGCACGGGCATAGCATCAGTCTCCAAATTAACACCCCAACTCCAGCATAACCTACTTTTGCCTAAAATGAGTAGAAAAGAAGGACCATTGCTTCCCCAGAGAGCCTCATTAGCCACCTTCCTCACTTGATCGCCAGCCAGCAAGCACCTATTTAACTTCTGGTGCCTCGGATCAGGAGGTGCTGGCACACTTTGGGCCACACATGTCTAATTTGCAATCAGGATACAGATATTAAATGCTGTTTGACCAAAACAAAGAGCCCTTCTTCCTCCAGAGAAGAGCCTCACGACCTCAGGCTGAGATTTGGCTGAAGGATTGCCTATAAAACCTGAGCGACTGTAGCAGGTAACGTTTACACATCTCCAGCGGCCAAAGCCCTCATATGAGGCGTTCAGAAAAACACTGCAAGCACGTTAAAAGCCTGGCACATTTTTCCAAGAATCTGAAATTATCCCAATGTAAACACCTAACAATTGGAGATATTTGTCAGCACAAAATAAAGTTTCAAAGTTCTGCAGGGTGTCTCATCTCTGCTCACAAGTTTGATCTTCCATCTACCTCCTTCACTACCAAAAATGCTCTCAACCTTAAGGAGGTCTAAAGTAGGATTTAAATGTAAGAATTTTGTCTCTGTTTTCACAGCAATGACTCCTTTTTCTTCTTCACTTCCCCTCTCTTAAATCAGCACATGAATGAATGACTTTTTTTATGGGTTTGGCCTTGGCTTTTAACCTCTATATCTCGATAATTTTAAATAACAAGAACCATCTCTCTGTACACTTACAGGGTGGGTTTTTCCAGCTCTGAAAAGTGTTCAAATAACCCAGTTACCAATATGATCCTATCAAAGTTATATTAAAAAGACCTTTCCACAGGAAAAGTACCGATGTCCTGAAATCACCGCCATTAATTTTCTGTCACTTCTCCACACGACAGCAGCTCACAGCCCTTCACTTTGCAGGGGCAATAAGTGTGCGAGCAAGACAATCGCAAACCAAATTTAAACAGGGTCAGCCAGTAAAGCAGCCGATACTCAGCTCACATCAGAGACAAGAATCTTTTTGTCTTCTCCTGCCCACTTCAGATCTTTTCCGGAACTCCACCAACTTCTCAGGTCCATTGCAATAATATACATCCATGAAGTCATCTTAATTCATACACTGGTGCCCATCGCCCACAACTTAAACTGAGTCTCCATTGTAAGCCTTGCCTGGAATTCAGACTTGCAGGAATTACAGCCTATATACTGTTTTCTTTTTCATTCAGCTTCCAGCCAAATCATTTTATAGTGCTTTTGCCTCCATAAAATATTTGCTTGAGAGCCAATGCCAAGAAGAAAAAATAAAAGCAGTGCACTAAACCAAACTTGAGTTTTCAGAGTAATGCTCCCCTTCTCCTTTCCCACCCTCACCCCCCAAGATTTATTTTTGGCAAGTTATAGCCCAAGTGAAGGGCGAGTTTAAACCTTTTAATTCACAAGTCCATCATGCTGGATGATTTAAAGGTCTTGTAACAATTCAGGAAATTCTGATACTGTTGGGAATTGCAGCTGGAGCAATCTGCATCCTGAAGTTGTACCCCCATTCTCCTGGAACAATGCAGTCCCTACTATGTGACCAGAGGCGCGGGAGCTGAAAGCCTGCATTCCCATTCAGGCTTTCCAAGGACAGCACCCACCAAGGTACAACACAGGCAAAAGCACAGGAAGAGCTTACCGCTCCTTGCACTCTGATCCCAGAGCTTTGCTAAAAGCACCTTGCCATAAAGAAACTTCTTTTGTCCTACCCCCATTATTCCCAGGTCAATGTACTTCAATTTGCCTCTGGAAGGGTAACCTGTTTATTGAAATCTGATCAACTGCTGGAGCCTCAGCTCTAAAATACGCTCTCGCTGTTGGGAACTGTCATTTCTCTGTCACCGGGGAAGTTAATGGATGCGTTTGTTTAGTTTGTAAGTGGAAATACACAGGGCAGAGGCTGGAGGGATTACAAGAGGGGAGAGGTATTTCTGATCCACAGAGGAATGCAGTTGCTTTTCCTTAAAATTGTCTGTGTATTTTTACACAGGCACAAGGAAAGCCCCTGGAAGTTCACCTGTGCCTAACAGACCTCAGCAAAGCCCGAGTGACCGCGCTCCATCCCAAACGACGCAGGTAAGGAGGCACCACACGTGGGCACGAGCCTGCACCTCTAGAAAACGTGCAGGGGACAAGTCCCTGCCGACAGCAACTCCCTCCTGGGGGGTCCCTCCGGGGGCACCGCGGGTGTTTGCAGAGTACAAGCCTACGGAGCAGAGGGAAGGGCGAGACCAAGCGCGGTCCCCTTACCTCTCGCCGAGTCCGAAAATGCAATTATCCCTGCGAAAAGGAGCGCCAGCTGCAATTCCATTTTGAAAACCAGATCCTGCCGTATCGCACAGGCTACTGTCCTCTCAGACCTGGAGGCAGGAAAAAGGAGAGCAAAATAGTTACTGGGGGGAAAAAAACCCCGAACAACCCTCAACTTTGCAGAGTTTTAAACCCTATTGCAAAGACTGACAAGAAACAGCAAATGAAAGAGCAACGTACTTGTAATTCATTTCTTGGTGCTCAGTGAGTAAAACTTTGCCCTCCTCTCTGCTTTAGCCTGATATAAATCAAGAACCCACTGAGGCCAGTAAGCTCCTCTAAGTTTACAATTAATGCATAATTCTTTGGTATCCTGCACAGAACCAGTCTGGAAGGCAAGCAAAACGCTAGCAAGTGGCCATAAAACAAGATTCGGGTTAACAACTTGCGGAGGAACTTGGTGGAAGGGGGAGGCGGAATGTTACCTCTCCCATCAGCAGCCCAGAAAACTTTGTGTTGCTGTTCCAGTGCCCCTCAGCCAGGCTCCGCTCTGGGTACGCGCCTTCCTCCACTCCGAGACTTCTGTGCACAGCACTGATTCCTCCTTTCCTCTTCTTCCCCCCACCACGCTCCCCCCACCAACAGCCCCACTTGTTTCCGTGGGCTCCAGAGGTGCGTCCCAAAGCGCAACCGCACTTAATTACCCAGATTCTTGAAGATGCCTTCGCTGTGATACGCACACCCGGGGAAGATCAGGTTTACATTAATTACACCCTGTTCTCCTCCTAAAACTCTCACTCTCTAAACACTGTCTGGATTCCTCACCCTTGTAAACTCCTCGGTTTAAACACCCCGTGCCCCCAGGACAGACAACAACCCGCGTACAGCATCCAGCAAAGCAAACACGGCCGCTCCGCCGTTCGCTCCGCCGTTCGCGGCGGGCAGCGGGAGCGGGGGGCGGCGGGGCTCCCCCGGGGCGCAGCGCGGCTCAGCGGTAACGGGATATTCGCGGCCGGGAACCGGGGTCGCGGACGGGAGGGACGCGCGGGGGGACACCCGGCGCGATGCCACCTGGTGCTGCCCCGCGCCTCGGGGCTGCGCTGGCGGCTCCCAGCTGTGCGTTACGCGGCCCCGGCGGGGTGTCCCGGCCCGGGGGTGACCCGGCCCGGGGTGGCGGCGCGGGGGACACTTACCTTGGCTGCTGCCGGGCTCTAACACCGCGCGCTGGAGCCCATCCCCGCCGCTCGCCGCCTCATGCCCTCCGCGGCCACGGCGCCCGGCGGGCGCTCCGCCGCCGGCCTCTACCTCATCCCCCCTCCCCGGGGTGGCGGGGGCTGCCTGGGGGTGCCCTCCCCACGGAGCGGCTCTGCCCTTTCACCGGCTTTTTAACAACCTCCCCCCCCTTCGCCCCCGCGGGCGATTTTTTTCCACTCGAGAGTCACGGGCAAGGAGGTCAGGGAAAGGGGGGAAACCTTGTAAATTATTTTTTTCCTGCTTTCCGGGCCGGGCTGAGCGTGTGTGTGCGGGGAGGGACAGCGGGGACCTGCCACAGCCTCCGGGGCTCCGCGCCGCGGGATGCCCGGTGATGCCGTCCGGTGGCTCGCCCAGCCGGAATCCCGTTTAAGGAGCGAGGGGAGGAGGGGAAAGG